>JAENPR010001100.1:0-218813 GCA_018135685.1 Themeda triandra
ATCGCAAGGACACGGCGCGCAACCCCACTGCCCCTTGGCCCGAATCCGTGACTACGTCGCCCTCCCTTCAGGCACGCCGGAGCTCCGAGCCGTCATAGCCGAGCCGCTCGCCCCGCTGCCCTGATCTCCCTCCTTGTTGCCACCTCCCCGAAGTCGAGGAGCAGAGGACGAGACGTAGGGAGATTCGGGGCGAAGGACGAGGCACCCAGGTGCGCCGCCGGCGCAAGCCGGGGTCGGTCAGGGCGCCGCCGCCGCGGGCACTGGGGCCGGACAGGGCAGATGCGGCACCTGGGGCACCCGCCGCCCCTAGACCTAGAGCACCTGTTGCGCACTAGGGCGCGAGGAGGGAGGGGGGCCGGAAGGAGGAGAAGAGCGACGCGCAGCCTCGTCGCCGGGAGCGACGCGCGATTTGGGCCGGAGAACTGTGCGAGACCGACGTATTTTGCCTCCCGTGCCTGTTCGTGACTCATGACCGTGCCTGTTCGTGACTCACGAAGGAGAAGGGCAACTCTGTCATTCTATCTACATCTCTTTTCTATTTTTATTTATTTTTGACTATTTAATCTCACAAGTCCAAACAATGTTACAAATAGGGGTAGATGGCAACTTCATTTGAAAAATGAGGGCAAAATCACAAACTTAAAAAAGAAGGGCTAAAATCATCATTGAGCTTTGAAGCGAGGGGCAAAAACACTAAAACCCCATTAATTTTCTTCATGAAACATTTGTCTTATACATGAGACTTGGTTTTTTTTTTTTTTCCTCGTCTCTTTTTAAATATAGCACGCCATATTAAAGTGAGATGACTTTCCTTATTATTGATTAATGAAAGTTGGATAATGAAACTACTCGATGACTCTGCTCCACAAACTCCACGTGGAGCGACTCCTAAAAAATCTAGAGTTTATGGAGACTCCATAGGTGTTATGAAAACTCTACCTTTTTTCTCGAGCCGCGTCAAGCTAAACCTGTTTGGACTAAACGTGGAGCATAGCTGAAAACCTGGAATGAAGCAGTCCTAAACACCCCGTGAAGTCGTCGTAGAATATTGGCATTATAGTTGATTCTGCAACTTGGTGTTAGAGTGGTCGTAAAGCAGTCCTACTCGCTTCACGGAAGCTTGTGTTACAGGCACGCGGTTGAGAAATAAAATGGTCACTATAAACCTAATTGAACCAAGCTCTAGAAATACTTTGTGGAGTACAGTGAGCAGATCATGTAGGCCTATCAATCTTTAGTGCTGTCTGAACAGCTACCCATTTATAGTGCTGCTCCTCTCTTTTCCGTCGTCGCCGTGTATTGACCGGAACTGCAGGCAGGTGTGTGCGCATTCGTGAAGCAGCGTCTGGGACCAAGCCCGGTGCACGCCGATATATCATCATCAGTGGCAGGCGGCCGGCCGGCTCCATCATCCTACGTAACACACACATTTTTCTTGACGCGTCAAATTGTGCGCGTCAGCTCTTCGTCGTCAAATGCAAACAAAAGTGCTACCGTTCTTTTAACAAAAAAAAATTCACCATCTAAACAAGGCCCTAGAGCTAAAGTGGCAGTCGAGGTCGCATCATAAGTCTGCGGCTACTCGGTCCACGCCAATTTTTTGTCGGCCCCGCTGCGAGATATATAAATGAATTGCACAAAATTATTGAAATGAGTTGCAACACAAACAATGCAAGCAACATTGCTAATAAAAATTATGAAAATCACGACCTGGCAGAGGAATGAGTAGAAAATTTAGAACTTAGGCGCTGGCAGAGGAATGCACACCACACGCAAGCATGTGTAGGCGACGCACGTGGCTAGCCCACCACTAGGGTGAGGTCCGACGACGGCGGCCTCTACTAGGCGTGGACCATGGCAAGGAGGATCGACCTGGCGTGACTATGATCAACTGCTTGATGTTGGAGAACGACGAGATGATTAACAGAGAAGCAAGCCACCACAGAAGGCTCAATTGGGAGTGCCCAGGAGACCTCGGCGTAGTGGCGGTTCATCGGCAACCCTTCGATTTGATACGAAGATAGAAAAGAGAAATGGGGAAAAACAAAGTTAAAAACTTACAACACAAGTGTAACCGCACATAAAAACAAATCGCCATTAATATTTGGTTTCCTAGCCTGGAAATTGAGATTATTCTTTGTTTGTTCTGTTTTTGTAAAATTCCCTATCAGAGCCACGGGTAGCTAGACACGTCTCTGTAAGACCCTCCTAAGACATGATTTAGCTATTCAAGCGTGTCTCTAACCATCCGTCTTCGAAGGCACAATTTGTTTAAGACGTGTATATGATGAGACTCATCAGAGACGCATAAGACACATAAGACACGTTTGTGAGATATATCAGAGACGCCAATTCTCAAGTGCATAGAAATCATGTTCATATTTTGTTTATTGATATGTATCGTGATTTTATATTTACATATGTGTGTATTTGTATGTGACAGATATGTACCTGTATCTACTTGTCACTGAATTTGGTGTGTCCAGATATGTACCTGTATCTACCTGTCACTGAATTTGGTGTGTCCAACTCCATGAAAATTTGGCTTTCTAGGGTTGGCATTGAAATTATTCTTCTTCTTTTGTCCTGTTTTTGTAATTCCCCATCAGAGACACGGATAGTTAAATGTGTCTCCGGTAGACCTACCGAGAAATGTTTTGGCTATCCACCCACATCTTTAATGACCCTTCTTCAAAGACACAATTTGTTTAATACATGTCTCTAATGAGACTCACTAGAGACGTGTAATACATTGTTTGTGAGATCCTCAAGTCACAAGCGCCAATTCTCTAGCGACTTTACACGTGTATTGCGGCTTTGCAGGCGGCCAGGCACCAACAAAAGTTAATGAGGTAGGATAGGGCTAGATAACGAGGCAGCTCAGCTTGTTATGACTCGACTCGTTATACAAATTAACCAGAGGGTTAGCTTTGCTCGGCTCGTTAGTGTGCTCACGCTAGCTCATTTGGCTCGCGAGTCAAAGAACAAAAACATATACGTAGCGACTATAACCACAAATCAACAACAAACACATCACATGACTATTTAAATTGAAAGAAACAAAATAAATATGAATTTTATAATGGAAACTATAAGTATGCTATCTTCCACGACTATGATCCATCATCATCCGTTGATCAATTCTACTAGTCGATAAAATATTGTGAACCACTTGTCCATACAATATTTTGTTATTTATCTTAACCTGTTATGTCTCGCAACTAGCTCGACCTGGTTGATTATAAACGAGAATACTCATTCAAAATGAGTTGAGCTCCATTTTGAGCCATTAACGAGTCGAGTCGAGTGAGCTAATGAGTTATAAGTTTTCCGTCTAGCCTTAACTAGAACGGTCACATATATCAATGTCCAGAAATGTTTATTAATTAATTAATGTTATATGAAGCGCACATCGCAATTTTATAATTATCTATCATAAATGGATATAAAAAAGCTGCATAAGATGCTACATATACAACTTGTACATAAGTTACAAATAATATATATTACTCAATTCTATGGATATAAGTTTTTGGACACCTAAGGAGTGAGTAATAATGGTCATTATTATTATGTAACCATTTTCCCACTGACACAAAAAGGACAACGTGCAAGAAAATTGTAAACGCTTGGAGCAAATCGATGATGGGCTGTCGTCACTCGTCAGTGGGTCGCCCGCTCGATTCATTCAGGACCATCAATAATGATGCTAGGGCGGGCCGCAATAATGGTCCGGGTCCGCGTGTTTCCGGCAATAAAAGGTTCGTTGGAAGTACCCGTACCGATCCTGCGGGTTGGTAGTGTGGGGTGTCGGAGGACCGGTTCCTTTGGCTTGATCTGCGTTAACAAAAGATGGCGCAACAATCTTTTTAAGTCTTTATTAGTAGAAATTGTAACAAAGCAGCACATGTTCTTGCGAAACAGGTCACAAGCGATTCACAGTACGTCTAGGTATAGCAAGTTGCACCGGACTGTGTCTTGGATTTTGTTGACTGCAGACTGCAATTATTCTATCTCTTATAAATGAAACCAACGCCGTGAAAAAAATCTTCTTAAGTATAAACTACTCATATGTATACTTTCCTATTTCTATGGATGTGCTATAAGTTACTTTTCAGTTTCACAATATTGTTATTCTAACTTTATGATACCAAATAAGTATATGTATTCTTCATTAATTATATATGTTTTCTTACCATACCTACTGGATATATAATGTCATAAATCTGTAATTTTCTCTACAATTTGTGTTTGACTCTAAAAAAGGTTAGAATGATTTATAGTCAAGGACAGTGCGGTAATAATTCTTTGTTAATCCGGCACGTACTATATATATGGATTAAGTGACATCAGTCGATCGCGTTCAATAAAGATATATATAGCAGCAGATACACAGTTATCATCATTGAAACATGTAGGCCTAATGTGGTACAACTTAGCTTCACTAGTTAAGCTGTTTTTTTTTTTAGAAAAACACAACTTCATGAGCAACTTTCTAGTGAAGCTGAGCTATTTTGAGAAACCCATGTTTAGCAAAACAGTTTCACCAACAACTCTATGTATGGATAAGAGAAATATTGAGGGAGAGAGCTAGGCTAAGTTACTTTTTTCAGCTCTCCCACTCCATACCTCTGTAAGAGAGGAAGAAAAATAGTTTCACCCATGAAGCTGTTATGGAAAGAAGTGTTTGGCAAAAAAACAGCTTCATAAAACTATTATAAGCTGTACTAAACATGCTCGTAATCATCGAACTCTTTATTTGGTTTAGAGTTAAGGTTTCCCATTGAAAGAATATAATAGTTAAATTTTCATGGGGACTAAGTAGGCTAGTTCTCCTAGCTAGATAATGAAGCTGATGAGGGCCGGTATTTGGATTTACTAATGCACATCTTTTCCTACGAAATGCAGCAACTAACGCAAATAATAATTATACCGCCCGCATCATGTGTGCATGGGTAATGGGTTGCCATGATTTGGCTGGCCGTCAACACTTACTTTGGCCGCTGCTTCCGCTGCTTCCCGTGCTTCCGGATTCGCCTTCTGTAGCAGTTGCCAGCAGGAAGACGAGGCTGCCACCGCTGCCGTCATCACTGCAAACCACAAAAATCAGCAGCAAAATCACACCCAGGACGACGACGGGCGACCTCGTCGAGGCATGGTTGTTCCTAGGCGACATGCTGTATATGCCTCGAAGAGCCATATTTCGTGAGTATATACTAATAGTAGTATAGTACTACAGATGAGTGGACGATTTGCTAGCGGCATGGCTCCCAACGCTTATATAGCAACGCACTCGTGCCCTTTACGGGTACGGATCTGTTGGCAGAATGGCACTTGAGCATGCAAGCAAGCATTAGTATTTTTTATTATACACGCACTAATAGGGCTTTCGCGCAACATCCGATTCTTTTCGTTCTACTAGCTCTTGGGCCAGCTTGTGGGTTTTCATCAGCCACAGTTCCCATGTAACTGTCGGGAAAGGTGATACTGTCGGCAAAGGTTTTAACTGTCGGAGTTGGTATACCATTTGGCTACATCCTAACTGTCGGCAATTCTATTAACTGTCGGCAAAACTTTCGCCGACTGCATCTAACGTGACTGTTTGACAACTGTCGGCAAAGCTTTCGGTGGCAGGTTATCTGTCGGGAAAGGTACCTTTTGCCAACAACTAAAAGTGTCGGCAAAGGTCGGTTGTGTTATAGTGCTATGTAAAAGAGTTTTAATCCTTGTGAAACTGTCTCTACTCCTATTAAATTTTTATCATCTTTCCTCATCGATACACAATGTCAGTGTACCATATAATTCTTTGTTTCTATAACTGGTAGTTATTTTTCCCACGTTTCCACTGGAGCGGGCTAGAGGTTTGCACTACAACAAAAAAGAAGCCTTCCACCATGTCTTCCGTTCACCTCCCCACTGGTTTTCCTACTCCTAGCTACGTGGATTGCGGGCCAAGATCATTCAATCCTAGTGGAAGACTCCATGTCTTGCGATCTATAGAGCATATGTAAAGCAGAGTCAAGGTCAACAAGCATAAAAGGAATTATTTTGTTTACTCACTTTGACGTGATGAGTCATCAAGTCAATGACGACAAATCTTTAACACGCTAACCGGTATGCATGCTTATGCTGCTCCTAGTGCATGCATCACAAAAGAATTTATAATTCTAAAAATGTAAATTTATTGAATGTAAAGACCTCAACTAATCAAACCATAAATGTCTATGATTATATTTATTTGTGGTTCAGGTACACTTGATCTCTATGTTGTTGGTACGGTGTTGCTTTCGCTCGGGTCTTGTTGTATAGGCTCGTGTTAGGTTTCGTTACACATTAATAATTAACGGAGGAAGCACAATATATAAGACGGGTGTTGATGTCTATTAAGTGCAACTGAAATAAGAAGGGTTCCGCAAGCGTACAGAATATATCATCGTAGTATTTTAACCGGGAGTAATCCAGGTATCGTTATTTATAATTTTACCACTAGGAAGGGAATGCACTGGATAATGAGTGATGAGCAATGCACATGCAATAATGGAGAGCTCAACCTTGTCTCGTATCGATCATCTCATACGGGGTAAATGTCACATAAAATATAAGAATGAATGATAATTGACATAAGATAAATGAGAGCATTTAGCCACATAAAATAATAGTAATAAGCCATCTCAACTTAGCACTCTAAGCTTATAACACTAGCATGGACTAGGACGATCTAGGGTGTAATCCTATGTTATTCTAACTATAAAGTCAAAACATACAATGATTAGTGCAAGAACATCTAGCAATCATGGCGGGAAAGGTTACATCTATGCATAGTGATATTACCAGAGAAGACAAGAGACATAGCAATGACTTCAATGTAATAGGTTTGTTCCGCTAGACCTATACTCGGGAGAAGGGCTACAAAGGACTCAACAGACTGTCACTCCCGCGATCTACCTCACGATCCGGAATATAGGGTGCAATCACGGATAAATACGGCCTAGGCACCACGCCTACACAATATTTACCACTCACCCATCGATCTAATGAGCAAGCGCTATACGATCCTATGCATAAACACAATTCTAGTCCAACTATGCTAAACATATAATCAAAGTAGACTAAGAACAATATAATTGGGAACATAATCAAATAGAGCAAAGTCAAGTCTGATATAATAGAATAGAATAAAGTACTACTCATAGTATCACGAACAATGATGAATATTACAAGAATGTAGAGGGGAATTACCAAGAACTCCGACAGATCCGGACTCCAAGCTAGGCTTGATTCCCTCTAGATCTATTCCTATGTAGCTATGCTACTAAACTATGGAGCTCTAATTGAGATGGTGGCTACGGCTTCTCGAATCCTCTCGATGAATGAAGAGAGAATGAATTAGAATTAATTAGGGTTTCACCTAGGGCCGGGGGCTCGGGAATATATAGCCCCCTAGGATGAACCACGGCCCTCGGATCAAACCGACCTAAATGGACGATAATTATTCATCCTCAAAGGCGGTGGAGGCGGGATCCGCGAGACTCCACCTCATTGGCCGAGGTGGGGAGTCGGCCGACCCAAGGGGAGTCGTCCAGGCCTCGGAGGCCGGGTGGGGCCCGGCTTCCGGGGGTCGCCTTCGGAGTCTTCTAGAGTATACAATTTCACCCGTTCGGTCTTTATCTCTATGTAATCATGACATGTGGGCCTCCTTTGGTTCTCTTTCGATAACCCCCGCGTAAATAGACAATCACCAAAACTCGTGGAATTACATCAAAGTTGTAACCCCTATTTCTAACGGGTGAACTCTTATTAGTCCTTTCTCTTGCTGCGTTGACGGTATAAAATTGATACTTAACGACCGTCAACAACGGGGCAGTTATTACCTATTAGACTTTTTAAATTGAAATAGGTCCAAGGCCTGTATATGTTCTGGGCTTCGGTGGGTGTTGGGCTGAATTCTGATGCGCACGCTAACAAGTGATAACAGAGCCCATGGTCCAAAAACCTAGAAAATCTTTGGGCTCACACAATGACGTGGGAGCTCGTTAACGTTTTGAAGTTCACACGGATACACGGGTTGTGTGTGTGATGTGGAGTGTTGGACTTCGGAGTCTGAATAACTTCTTCCGGAGATCACATGGGGTAGTGTGATGTGAAGAGTTGGGCCAATGTGTGATGGGGAGATTGTTATGTCTAGTTACACATCGGTAATTGACGGTGGGAGAGCACAATATATAAGGCGGGGCAGTCATAAACCTAGCAGGCTAGTCTTTGGGTTGAGTTAGGCCGAAAGCCGGGAAATGTTGTGGGCTTTGGTGGACATGGACCAAATGGACTGTCTGCTTGGGTATAGCGAGTTGGGCTGAATTCCATTACACACTCTAATGCTTGGAAGCCTTGATATCCATGAAGAAATCCATGCCAGAAAGCTTTGCCAATCAAGGCTAGGATGCACTTCAGTCTTCAGGAGGATCCCTAATGTAATGTGATATGCTTGTATAGTTATCCCTCTCTGACCTTGTAGAATTTGCCCCGTTGGCCAGGCGTTAGGCTTCAATTTTGTCTTTTGGGATTAAACCTAATTCTTTTACTACCTTTTATCCGATTTAGTGTATCTAGAAATTTTAATCACCGGCAGCTGATAACACGAGCCAGTGGTCGTAGACTATCATCACAGTTGGTTCACAACTAGGTGATAACCATTCGTGTCACCAACGACTTTCACCGATAGCCGGGCGCTAACAAGCGGTGATGAGGGGTTTGGAACGGACACTGTGATGAATATTCCGTAATAGTCAATCCTTGTCGATTCATTTGTGGAAATCATTTCTAGGGCCTATTGACTTTGGAATCATGTTGTTTACAGTTGGTGTCATAGTAATAGGGTTGTGTGCGCATAATCTTTTGTGCGCTAGTGAACTAATATACACAATTAGTTATTGCTTTGAATATTTTTGTCATTAATAATATTGAGTTTATATAGTTGGTCACTGGTCGACGGGATAAACTTAGATACATATAGCTTCACCTTGTGCTGTATTCTTCATAGATACAAATATCAATTACTGGATATACCCATCTATATCTATATTTTCTTTCCACATGGGGACAATGTAAAAAATAAATATAAATTCGATATCCGGTAGATTTGCCTGCAGCTGGGGGTGCCTTGGGTGCGGCCTTGTATCAATGGGGCCTGATCCACCCATGACATAAGTTTCACTATGCCTGAACGGCACATTCACAGTGTGGGGTGTCGGAGGACCGGATCCAGTGGGATTATCTGCATATGGACAAACAAAAGATGCGGAACAAACATAAGTGTTTGTGACTGGGTACGCGTGCATATATCCAAGTGTCGGCAGCTAGTGGACGCTTACCATGGCCGGTGCTTCCGCTACTTCCGGTACTTCCCGATGCGCCTTCTGTAGCAGTTGCCACCAGGAAGACGAGGCCGCCGCCGCTGCCATCGTCGCTGCAGACCACGAGAAGAAGCAGCAAAATCACACCAACGAAGACGACGGGCGACCTCCTCGTCGAAGCATGGTAGTTGCTGGGCGACATGCTCTTTGCCTCTATATTTCGATCGAGAAAATAGTAGCAGCAGTATTTATAGATTGATTGCACGATTTGCACTGCTAGCAGGGGGCTCCGCGCGCTTAAATTTAGCAATGCACTAATCCACTCATGCAGTCGATTGTGGACGACTTTGACCGTGCGCTCTTTGCCAGCCCATCGAATATGCTCGGTAGAGGGTTCACCCCAACCCTGCCACCACCAACAGTATCGCCCACCCACCTGCCCATTGCCGCTAGGTCTCCGCCCTCCCCCCTAATTCCAATTTCCAATTAGAGGAGGAAGAAGTGGAGACAATGACGCCAACTTCCCCGCGTCGAGGGGTGTGTGATGGTCTTCAGCGAGACTACGCCCACAGGTCTGGTGGTAACAGAAGACAACGATAGAAAAAGAAGAGTTGAACATATAGGTCGCATGTGTGCAAGACAGGAGCCTTCCACTAGCTAGTATCGAATGCTCTTGGCCCGCAATCCATGTAGGAAAGCCAAGTGGAAGATAAATTCAATACATAGTGGAAGACTCCTTTGTTCTAGTGCAAACCTCTAGCCCGCTCTAGTGGAAAACATGGAAAACACATTGCAGTTTTAAAAACAAAGAATTAAATTATACACATCATATATAGATGTACATTATCACAACAAACTCATCCCATATAATTAAATTTCTACTAGTCTCTACTAGATATAATGCACCAAAAAACATCCCTAAAACCACATGTTACGAAATTAGCCCCACAGCAGCAAGCTGTCCGCTAATCTACCGAGACGAACATGCAAGATCAAAGACGACACCAGAGGCACGATATTTGTTAACGAGGTTTGGCAAAGCCTACTCCCCGGGCCACGATTATGGGCGCTCCTCCCCAATCCAGCAACACCGGCCGCTCTCCAGGATCCCGGCGGCGAACCGCCGCCCTCCCGCAAACCTGTCGCTATGTCGTCATAGTTACAACAGCAACCCTCCTCTCATATTTATGAGGAGGCCGGGTTATGGTCGCTTGATGCAAGAAGCTTCCACCTCATAAACGAGGCTCTGATGATACTTCTGAGAAAGAACAGCGCGCCGCTCAGTCTGCGGGACTATAGGCCCATCAGCCTAATACATAGCTTCAGCAAGATTTTCGCAAAGTGCCTTGCGAGGAGACTAGCGCCAAGGCTCAGTCTCATGGTGGCCCAGAATCAAAGTGCTTTCATTAAAGGTCGGTCCATTCACGACAACTTCAGGTCTGTCCAATTGGCGTGTCGCTGGCTGAACTCCAGGAGGTTCCCTTCGGTACTCCTCAAAATTGATATCGCCAAAGCGTTCGACTCCGTAGCATGGCCATATCTTCTCCGTGTCTTGGAACACCTTGGTTTCTCACGTCGTTGGACGAACTGGATCGCCATCCTGTTGTCCACTGCCAGCACCAAGGTGATGCTGAACGGTCGTCCGGGTAGGAGAATTGCCCATGCTCGTGGGCTCAGGCAGGGCGATCCGCTGTCGCCAATGTTGTTCGTGCTCGCCATGGAGCCTTTGAACGCCCTGATCCGCGAGGCTGGTAGGATGGGAGCGTTGTCGCCACTTCCTGGGTCGGCCATCAGGCACCGCGCCTCTGTACGCTGATGATCTTGTCGTTCTAGTGGCACCAACCACCTCAGACCTCCAGTGCCTGCAGCAGGTGCTCGACTTGTTCGCGGGTGCATCAGGCCTGATTGTCAATATTGACAAGTGCGTTGCCACACCGATTAGGTGCACCCAGGAGATGGTGGAGGTCGTTCAAACGACGTTCCCTTGTGTCGTTTCCCCGTTCCCTTGCAAGTACTTGGGAATTCCGTTGTCCCTGTCGAGGCTGAAGCGCGCTGAAGAGCAAGCCCTCGTTGGCGCCGTCGCGGCAAGGATCCCAACTTGGAAGGCTGGGTTTCTTAACCATGATGGACGTGCTTTGCTCACCAAGGTGACCCTGTCCGCTATTCCGGTACATATAAGCATTGCCTGCTGCTTGTCCGGCTGGGCGATCAAGCAGATTGATAAACGGCGACGGGCTTTCTTTTGGAGTGGAACTGAATCGACGAAAGGTGGGCGTTGCAAGCTTGCGTGTCCAACAGTCTGCCGCCCGACTCGTTTTGGTGGACTAGGTATCATTGATCTTCGTTTCTTCGGATTCGTGCTGTGTTTGAGGTGGGAGTGGCTTTCCAGGACAGAGCCGGAGCGCTGTTGGGTGTCCTTGCCGGCACGTTCGGAGAAGGCGGTGTCTGCGATGCTCGACGCCAGCATGTCAGTCATCCCGGGGGATGGAGCGTCCACCTGTCTCTGAACGGACAACTGGGCGCCGGTGGGACGGCTCTGTTCGTTCGCGCCGCAGTTGTACGCAACAATGTCGCAACGAAACTCTCTCAAGGATGGGCTTTTCCAAAATCGGTGGGCGCGAGAGCTTTCAGGCGCACCGACTGTGCAGGTACTTCTGCAATACTTGAGAGTTTGGGCGGTCCTCAACTCAGTCGTGCTAGACCCGCTCGCCGCGGATCGCTTCGTTTGAAAGTGGTCACCGGACGGGAGATACAGGACGTCGTCGACGTATAGGGCTTTCTTTGCTGGCTCCATGTCGCTCCTTAGTGCAAAAGAACTTTGGAAGACGAAGGCCCCCCCAAAGTCAAGTTCTTCCTTTGGCTCGCTCTTCATCGGAGAATTTGGACCGCAGCACGTAGATTTAAGCATGGCTTGCAAGGTGATGACATCTGCAACCTATGCTGCCAGGCCTCCGAGTCCGTCGACCACCTGTTCATCGGGTGCGTTGTGTCCAGGGAGCTTTGGTTTCATCTATTGTCGCCGCTGGGACTCCAGTAGCTTGTGCCTGTCGTGGACGTGGATTTGGGAGGATGGTGGCTTCAACAGCGGTCGCTCTTGGATGCTGACGGGAAGCCGGTCTTTGACACTTTGTTTGAACTCACCTGCTGGACGCTGTGGAAGGAAAGAAACTCTCGAGTGTTCAACCGCACGTCGGCGAACTCACGACAGCTGCTCAGGGCGGCGCTGCAGGAGGCAGAGGGTTGGTGGGAGGCTGGGTATGACACCCTTCGTGCTTGCGTTGAGCTTTGGTCGCAAAATCCAGTGTTTGTGTAATAACGTGCACGTTGTATCCAGTAGTTTAGGCGTGTGTTCTTGGGTCACGGCGCCTCGCCGTTACCTCATTTGTTGTTTTCGGTCTTAGGACCAAACTCCTCTCAATACAAAACAGGCTATGCTTGCTCGCGAAAAAAAAGGAGGCCGGGTTACAGAGTCCAACTACAACTCTACCCTATACTGCCTAATACAACTCAAAGTTCTAGCGTAACCAAACTCGTACATAATATCCGACACATATCCAACAAACTCCACCTTGGCGAATATTCTGCCATCTTGAAGTCATCCATGTGCGAACCTCCATGTACTCCTGACTTGAGTTGTCCGCCGCTCCATAAGAGCTGCCCGACAAGTCTTATTACAGACTCACCGCAAACAAGAGCTTCCACTATCTCCGCAACTTCATGTTCCATGACTCCACCTGCAGCTGTGCACCCTTCTCTTTATCATCACAATCTCCATCAAGTAAAACTTAGATTCTTCTCCAGCTCGAACACATGCCTGACTCTCCGAGCACGTCTGCTATATGCTAGGCACCACACAAGCTAACTGAATCCAATACCAAACTTGAACCGATTCTACTCGTGACACTGAGAACCTCATAGCTGCTTGAATCATATGTAGAAATTGCCTCGTTAGCGCTCTTTCGTTTTCACTGCAATGCTACGTCCGACGTCTTACACCGTAGCCTCCTGCATTACTGACCAACCAGATTACTCCAGTTGCAAGTATAGATAATCACCATCTACACTTCCTTCCAATTCTGCCCTTGAAGCTTCTTCACGTCATTCGATCCACACTTCAGAACCTTGCATGCAATTTGAATTGATCCACGTCCTTGCTGATTTGGAAGCACGCAAACTCCTCCCATGCAAACCTGCATTGAGCTCGCGCCATGTGTTGCCACACCACAGATAACGAAAACCCCATCAGCCGCCACGCTCCTATGTCGTCGTCGCTGATCCTATCGTCGTCTCTGCCCCACGGTATGACTAGCCTGTTGCCGCTAGTCTCTCTGCCATGCACCACGGTATGTTCGCCCTCCAAGCGAACTGTCCGCCCGCCATCATGAACTGCTCGCATTGTGCCCGCGAATTGTTCGGCTCCGATCCATCAATCACAGATAGATCGCCAACGAGCTGCTCTTCCTCGACCCTGTCAATTTGCACCGACTCCATCGCTCCCAAGAACATCCGCTGAATATATCACTGTCGAACTCCCATCAGTCGCCATATGCACCACGACCGAACACTATCGACAGCCTCTGCTCGCCGCAAACGAGCACCGCAACACCGGCACCAAGGTCTGGTCAGCTAAACGCTACCTCTCCTCCATCGCCTGTTGCAAAATTTCATCAGCATCCACAACACCTGTCACACTTGTAGCCCCGCTGTGCGCACAGCCCTGCCACAATTCCCGCGACATATCCCGTTGTCTTGCTGATCCGATCGACAAAACTCGTCGATCACCAGACCATCTACTGTCACCGTAGACCGTCTGTCCTGAGTCCATTGCAGAACCCCGCCATCATCAAAACACCATGCATCTGAAACCTTGGCCCGAGCAGCTCCACCGAAAAGAAAAACACCGAGCTTCTATCTGACTCCTACACATGTACGTACACAAACCGTGCTTGCCATATCACGCAAGACCCTTCCATATACGTAACCATGCAGCCGCACGAAACTCTCCTTTCCTTAACGGATTCTTACTCCCCTAACCACAAGATCGCTGCCAACCATGTTACTAAAATTTCACCTGAAGGGACACCAACATGCATGTTGCCATGTTACACGTGCCCTTGCCAGAAATACTTGGCCACCATCGTTCGCCTTGGAGTCTCACATGCCAACAGCATCGAGATCACGTTGCCTGTAGGTTGTACTCAACTGTGCCTATTCTCAATCCCAATTGCGACCGTCCAAGAAAGCACGTCCGTCGCAGATGGACTCCAACGAATCCAAGTCTACCACGATGGCAACATCCATCTTCCTCGGCACTCAGCGCAAATACCGGGCCTGCCATGAGTGAACACACATGAGACCTTCACACCACGCCGATCTTCCTGAGTCTCCTCAACCGCAAAACGATCAATCTGCCAATACATCATAGTTGATTTATCTATGGCTCGCATGCACCATTGACGATGACATCCGGCTAGAAACTTAGCCGCAGCCGACACTTCACGTCGACTCCTTGCGACCATACGCATCTGAACACGTACTCCGGCCACAACCATGCTCCACCTTGCGCCGTATCCGCTTCACAGCACGACGCCTCGCAGATGCATAATCCTCGAACCTCTGAGTGATCTTCCGCATAGCCTCAAGATCCAATCCGACCAGGAGCTGATACCACTTGTTACGAAATTAGCCCCACAGCGGCAAGCTGTCCGCTAATCTCCAAGCGCGGAAGCGTCGATTGAATCTACCGAGACGAACATGCAAGATCACATACGACACCAGAGGCACGATATTTATTAACGAGGTTTGGCAAAGCCTACTCCCCGGGCCACGATTATGGGCGCTCCTCCCCAATCCAGCAACACCGGCCGCTCTCCAGGATCCCGGCGGCGAACCGCCGCCCTCCGTGAACCTGTCGCTATGTCGTCATAGTTACAACAGCAGCCCTCCTCTCATATTTATGAGGAGGCCGGGTTACAGAGTCCGACTACAACTATTTTTGTAACTTGCATTTTTGTTTTGGCAAAATCTAAAAATAGTGGACCCAACAATTTTTCCTGATTTTCTTTCCACTCCCGCCGTGCATGCGCTCGCATGCACGCTCTTTGTTCCACAAAACTCGGGATTGCAGAATTGCCAAGCCATTGAGTCTATGCAAAAATGCCAAGTTTGGTCCATCAAATGCCAAGTTTGCCAAAATGCATAAGTCAAATGCATAATTGTTGGAGAGCAATTTTTAAGGTTTTTGGCAAATCTATACCTCTTATATAAACAAACCCCACTATAGAATTATCTCAACATGCAAGCTATCCACATAAGCAATCCACTAAACTTGTAATTATATCCAACTAGCACATATAATTATGACAACCACCTCTTCATCCATTAACATACATTTAGTTGTTCACATAAACAATGTCATCAAAGTATCAAACCATTCATCAAAATTTATTTTAAGATTATTTCATTTTTATAACCATATATAAACAAACCACACTATAGAATTATCTCAACATGCAAGCTATCCACATAAGCAATCCACTAAGCAATCCACTAAACTTGTAATTATATCCAACTAGCATATATAATTATGACAACCACCTCTTTATCCATTAACATACATTTAGTTGTTCACATAAACAATGTCATCAAAGTATCAAACCATTCATCAAAATTTATTTTAAGATTATTTCATTTTTATAACCATAAATATAAATAATTTATTTTTTTAAAATTAACTGGAATCCCAGCAACGCGCGGGGTATTCTCCTAGTTTCTAGAATGTATAACCCAATTGCATAACTGTTGGAGATGCTCTAATACAACTCAAAGTTCTAGTGTAACCAAACTCGTACATAATATTCGACACATATCCAACATCACACACAAAACTACCCCCACAGTCATCATTTCTCCTAATATGCTAAATGTACCTAGACAAACACACCTAAAACTCAACCAGATTTTAAAATCAAGGGACTAGCTTTCCTCTAATCTCCTCTTTTTCTTCCTCACTCACGTTCAACGGACGAGATCGTCCGGATCAAACCTCATCACTCCTCTAAACTCATCCCGCATCCACCACGCGAGACTGCGCGAGGCTGACCGCCCGTCCCCCATCCCCACACTCCTTCATCGAGGACGGCAGTGTGGAGCCCGTCCATCGCTAGGGCCTCGATGAGGACGTCCGTCCGCAACTGACTCTAGGCCACGACGAGGACGCCCGCTGCCCGGACGGCAGCGCGGAGCCTGTCCATCGCCAGGGCATTGACGCCGGCCTCGACGAAGACACCCGGTGTGACGAGGACGCCCGCTGCGCGGATGGCGGCGCGGAGCCCGTCCATTGCCTGGGCATCGAAGCCGGCCTCGACGAGGACGGGGCTCACTCCCGCTGCCGTGCCATGCCGCACGCTGCTACGACATTCACCTGCCCGCCAATAGGCTGCAAGGACGCTGCCCGCCCGCATCGAGGCCTCGTGCCCACCCGCCGCAACGCTGACGGCCTCGAGGTCGAGGACGCCGTCCGTCCGTCTGCCCGCCTGCATAGAAAATCAGATATCTGGAACCATACTACCAGAGATAGAGCACCCTTCGTCACATCAAAAATAATTTAATTGCTGGAAACCTCCCTGATTCCATTTGAATCCTTCCAAACTTGTTTGTCCTTGGCTTATCTCGAAACGAACTTTCTGGACAAGTTCCATTATCCATTGGTATTGAATTATGTTGGATAATGATAGAGTTGAATAATTTTATTTAAAAGTTAGAGAATTATTTTGAATTATTTATTATAATGAGGACATATATAGATGGATAATTTTGCTACACATTTGGAGTTACTTTATGTATTTTTCATCATGGCACGTGGGTAACTTTTCAATAGAACACAATGGATCTAACGACTACTATTGACAATGGATTAGATTTTATTATCAAATTAATGGCGAGTTGTTTCTGTCTGTTGAGAGAATCTACAAGATTTGTCTTTTTTCTGACATGAGCATTTTCAAAGGCTTTGACAAATTGACTTGTCATTTGTTGTTATTTGCAAACTCCCATAACAAAATGCAAAGGATAAAAATAGGTCATCTACAAGTGAATTGGCATTTGAACTTGGCAAAGGAAAAAAAAATAGGAGGTCTCCGAGGCGCGCGCGCGACTTTGCTCAGCGCGATCGGGTTTGCAAAGCCATCCACGGCTTGGCATTTTTGCCAAGTTTGCTCCCTCATTTGCCTAGTTTCCCAAATGCAAAACCGTTGGATACCTCTTTTGGAGCTTTTTGGCAAATTACTCAAATGCAAAACCCTTGTAGATGCTAGCATCTCCAAGGGCTTTGGCAAATTGACTTGGCATTTGTTCTTGTTTGCAAACTCTCATAACAAAATGCAAAGGATAAAAATAGGCCATCTCCAAGGAAATTGATATTTGGACTTGGCAAAGGATAAATATAGAAGGTCTCCAGGCGCGCGCGCTTTCCTCGTGCGCGACTTTGCTCACGCGATCGGGTTTGCAAAGCTGTCCACGGCTTGTCATTTTTGTAAAGTTTGCTCCCTCATTTGCCAAGGTGCCCAAATTGCAAACTTTAAATGCAAAACCGTTGGATACCTCTTTTGGAGTTTTTTGACAAATTACTCAAATGAAAAACCCTTGGAGAGCAAAACCCTTGGAGATGAGAATTAGAATGGATTCTCTCTTGGAGCTTCAGATACTTTCACCTTATGTAGTGTATATATTCTTCGTAGATATATACAAATTAATATATATCAGATATATATCATGTCACATCCATATTTAGTTTCAGACATGAATACATATTATGTCTTACAGTACACATTCTCTCGGTGGTCCATTACTGTTGGCTGCAATGAATATACTAGGTCGAAATCAGACGTGCGGGCGGCATCCGTACTTGTTGGTGCACTGCCTGCCGGTGTAGGGCTCGCCGCCGGACCTGGTCGGCAAAGCGGCGGACGACCATATTCGTCCGTCTGGAAGACTAAATGAGTGGGGTCTTGGAGGCCCGGATCCAGTGGGTTGATCTGCGTTAATATTAAAAGATAGCGCAAACAAACATAAGTGTAAATGTAAGCCATATGATAATTGGGAACGTATCATATGCAACCTAGCTTCGTGTTTAACCTATACAACCACCAATTAAGGCCACAAGATTTAGATCCAACGTTTGAGGTTTTTTTCACTTAAACCCCTCGACCTGTGGGGTTTAAATCTAACCCGTGTGTATTCAGGTAGGAGGGTTTAAGTGAAAAAATCCTCAGACGTTGGATCTAGATCCTATGGCCTTAATTGATGGTTGCATAGGTTGCATACGAAGCTGGGTTGCACATGATACGTTGCCATGATAATTTCATTATACTCCCACTGTGTGCTCGTTCATTGCTATGGGTCACAAAATCTATTGCTAGTTATAATCGATAATACACCTTCCGTTTGAATTAGACATTTTAATTTTTCTATAAATATTGCTTGCTTTTACTATATATCTAGTCATAATTGATATCTAATAATAAATAGGCAAGTTACCCTGCCGCTATGAATTTTATCACATCTATTACAAAAGGGCTTCATCATTTTTAGAAAATAATAAAAACCTCTTAAATATTTTTGCACTGTGAACCTAAACTATTTCCAAATGCATTTATATTTTTTACCTATTGAAAATAATTCCCTTTTTCTTTGCCAATTCTTATGTTCTAGATCAAGTAGGGCTCTAAAAATAATTCACTTTTGCTAATTTTTAAAATTTTTCAAATTGTCATTGGAGCAGACTATCCATGGGGATTTATGCCCTTAGGCTTTTCAAGATTTTCATTTCACACATGGTTACACTCTTTGGTTGAAAGGAATTTAACAAAAATTGAATTTAAATTTTGGAAAGGTTTTTAACTTGTATATTTAATCAAAGAGTACTCTTAAATGCTTGCAAAAAACGACAATAAAAAAGTAGTATATGGTACAAGTTAAAAACCTTTTCTCTTTTGCTATATATGGTCAGAGGACAATATATAATTATGTTTTTTCCTAAATATTTCTTTTTCTTAAGATTGATTGATTCTATATACAGAGGCGGCTAAGAAGCCTTTATGGAGATGACTGGATAACCGCCTCGAGGAATCAGATTTTTAGATAAATTTTGAGTAGACAAAGCAAGCAGGGACAAATATAACTATGTTCTTTTTTCCAAAAATCTCTTTTTCCTAATAATAAAGAGTATGACCGATAGATTCTATATACAGAGGCAGCTAAGAAGCCTTTATGGAGGTGGCTGGATAACCGCGTCTAGGACACCCACACACCGTTGCAAGTAGCAAGAATTTTTACACAAAAACCACGTGCTCCGTGGGATCAAACCCGTAATCTCAAGCCTCATCCATATCTTCCATCATCCCTCCACCCACAGGTCAATTGTGTCTATATGAGATTTTTTTGCCTCATATGTATCTTTATTGTCCGATTTTGAAATCAGTATTTAATTAACATCCTGAACGAATTCAAATGGAAAGTCCAGCAGCAAAGTTGTAGATATTGTTAAGTCTACAACTTTGATTTTGTTGTTTCTCCATCCGAGGTCGTTTAAAAAAATAGATTTCAAGTGCTTGGATGGATGATTTCAAATAAAAAGTTATTAACTATAAGTAAAGTTGTATAACTCTTCAAGAGCTGCAATTTTGGGTATGGTCATTTCTCAATTTGCGACCGTTCGATTTTTTCCTTACATAGATAATTTGAATGAAAAATTTGCCAACTATAATGTTCTATAACCCTTCGAAATCTACTACATTCATTCCGATCATTTTTTTTGTCCGAGATCATTTGCAAATTTCAAATTTCAAATGTGACATATATTCAAATGTAACTTTTCTTGGATATATATATGAGTTTAGATGAAAGGGTTTGTTAAATACAAAGTTCTATAGCTCTTTGATATCTACACCGTTTGTTTTGGTCGTTTCATCATCTGTCATTTGAAATTTTTAAATTTTAATGTGACATGCCTATTTTTAGAGGCAGCAAAAAGCAGCTTCTATGATACCATGTGTAAAGGTGGCTCTATTTTCAGCTGCCTTTAGAAAATAGGGGCATTAATTTATAGAAATGGCTTGGTCCATCTCAGTTCAAAAAAACCTCAGGTGCTGAAATAATTTATGTGGCAGTGTGTGCTTCTTTCAAAGCTGAGCCACCTCCACTAGTAATATCTCCTGCCCACCTCATGCGAGGCATGTATGCGGCATGATGAGCTTAAGCGGTTCCTAGCTCTTTTCTGCTGTGATGGACTATAAAACGCGAGCTCCTAGCTCATAAAAGATTTCCTTTCTGCTGTAGAGGAGCACAAGCCAATTGGATCTGGTGCATTATTTGAGGGCGCGAGGCCAGATGCCCAGATCTTTGTGGTTGGCCAGCACGCCACCAGGAACAAAGCTTGTCACCAAGATTTGTGTTTCATGGGGATCGACTTTTCATTTTATGATTTTTTTAGATAAAGGATAATCAAATATCCGGCCTTTACACCCGAGGGTGTACACAGCCAATTATTATAACGTCAAGAAACAAATCGTGGATCGCGAAAAGAGAAAAAGACAGAGTCTTATACATAGACCCGGAAACTAAAGCAAACGAAATAAGTGTTTCCACCCTCTATTGGAAATAACGAGAGGGCGTACATGGCTTTCTCGTCACGCTGCAGCCGAAGACGTTGTCGACGGAGCTCCTATGGAATGGATGCTGCCGCCATGTACGATCAGGCACCCGACGATGGTGGCCATGATGAGGATCATGATTTCCTCGCCCTCGCGCTCCCCCAACCGCCTTCATCAAACCATCGTCGATGAAGTCAAAGGTTCCGTGCCAACAGGGTGATGGAAGAGGAATGAAGAGGACACCTCCAAGGGGGGAGCGGGCCACGCCGTGCGCAGGGCGAGGCCCCCGCCTGCTCTGATCCGGCATAGGCAACCGCCTGGACCACCAGCCGCAACCGGGCACGGCCCCCATCGCCGGATCCAAGGATCACCATGCCGCCGCCGGCGACCGGAGTTGTCGAAGATGCAATTGTCGGAGGAGAGAGGAGGGGTGGGGGAGGCTGCCATCGGAGATACCCGGGGAGGGGAGGCTGCAGACGCCGGGTCCGGGCGTGGAGATGCCGGGTCTGCCATCACCGGCGCCAGATGCGCCACCGGCGAGGTTCCCGCGACACCACCCACTCCGACGCGTTCTCGCCATGGGAAGGCCCAGTCGTCGCCCTCACGACCGTCCGCCGGGTTATGCCGGCATTGGGCTCCGGCGACGGCTGGGGAGGCAAGGTATGGGGGCGGCTGCGAGTGGCGGCGCTCGGTGGGTGCCACCCGAGTCGGCATAGGGTTGGGCGTTCCCTTTTCTGATGTTGCGACATAAATATGTTGTTCTGTGTTTGGATCCAAAACGTTCTACAAGAATTTGGAGCTCTAGCTAACGAACCCTTATTACACGTATTAGCTTTGTCCAAGTCAAATATCAGATTTGTAACTTGGATCATTAAATTCGAAAAAAACGTATATAGGTTTATGTCATAAGATTTGTTTTGAACAAACATCACCGGGGGGATAAGATCTCCCCACCCGAGTTTTCATTCTATATATATGCCAGACAAACCGGTGGGTGGAAGGGCTTGTGGAGCCAATAATCCTAATACAAATAGTCTAAAGAAGTGGAGCGGGGAGCTGATTTTTGGCTTGTGTTTAGGATTATCCTTGAGTCTGTTCAAGTGTTGTTGGACGTTCCCTAGGGTTGGGCGTTCCCTTTTCTGGCGTGCAGCACGGCGGCGACGTCTCGCCCTGGGCTGTCCAGCTCTCTCGGGATTCGGTTTCAGGAGATAGGCACAGCAGCAGGTGGACGCAGAGACAAGCACAAAACACACGCGGGAAGATCGCGAGCGGATGCGCGCGCGTATTTGTGCACAGAAAGCACCCCTTTTTACCAAGTTGCTAAAAGATGGCAAACGATATAGGATACTGTTGGAGAATGTTTTTTCTCATTTTGCCAAAAAAATAAAGATAGCAAAGAGATATACCAAACTGTTGGAGATTCTCTTACAATAACATTGTAGTGGACTTCTATGAATTTTCATTGATAAGGAGATGGGTATCTAATCGCTCTGATTTTAGGGTAAGTTTGGCAAGCTAAACCGTTCTGGATTCTCAGCCGGATCCAGAGAATCACTTGCGAACGGTGAAAACAGGAAACATTTTAGCGTAGAAACCATTATCTAAAAAAATTTAGCGTAGAAACGTAACGTTTCTAGTTTCTTGCCTAGAAACATCAATAGGCCAGAGGCTGGTTACACCAGATTCAATTCCGTACCAGCCAAATAGTTTCACAAAGTGTTTTTGATTCATCACCCGAAACATTTTTAGAGAGAGTTTGGATCCAAAACGTTCTACAAGAATTTGGAGCTCTAGCTAACGAACCCTTATTACACGTCGTATTAGCTTTGTCCAAGTCAAATATCAGATTTGTAACTTGGATCATTAAATTCGAAAAAAACGTATATAGGTTTATATCATAAGATTTCTTTTGAACAAACATCACCGGGGGATAAGATCTCCCCACCCGAGTTTTCATTCTATATATGCCACACAAACCGGTGGGTGGAAGGGCTTGTGGAGCCAATAATCCTAATACAAATAGTCTAAAGAAGTGCAGCGGGGAGCTGATTTTTGGCTTGTGTTTAGGCTTATCCTTGAGTCTGTTTAAGTGTTGTTGTTGGTGGTGTTCTTTTTATTTATTATAAGGGCTACTTTTATAGTATTCAATTCATTCGTTGTTAGTTTTTTTTAAAATTGTTAGTCAGAGATAGTAATGTTTAACCTATGCTATAGCTAATGTGACATGTAAAAATGAAATAAAGGGGTAGATGCATTTGTGGATATCGCAGCAACTTAACTGGCGCCTAGGCATCCCAAAACCCTTTTTTTTTTCTAATGACTTTTCTTTTGATGTTGTTACTTTGCTTGGTCAAGAACAAGAATTGTCCAAGTTATAGTAGCATGTTTCTTGATGGTGCAACGGGGTATTTAATTTGTTTTAGTCATTTTCTAATGAAGTTACCTTAATTAGTCCAATATTTGGTTGGGTGGGAATTTTCCTTGCGCTAGGAGCGCCAAAATGCAAAAGCAACCTAATTTCATTTGGTAAAAGAAAATCAGGGGGACCCAACTTATAAGCTACGTGTGCCTGGTGGACGCTTACCGTGCCCGCTACTTCCACTGCTTCCACTACTTCCACTGCTTCCACTGCTTCCGGTGCTTCCGGATGCACCTTCCACTACTGGAAACCGAAAATTTACTGTCGGTATGGACCCCACCGACAGAAATAATATAATTATTCTGTCGGTTTAGCAGGCCCGACAGTACAACAACAAAACCGACAGAAAAATGTCTAATTTACTGTCGGTATATACGTTACCGACAGAACAATTGTGTACACACAGGAAAACATGTTATTTTTCGTCGGGGTCGTATATTTTACGTCGGTATTTGTCTAACACACGGGAATATTAAAGGGAAAAATCCAGCGCGCTAAAACTTGCTGCCATTCCCGCCCAGCCCAAACATCCGGTGCCAAACCAAACCTAAAAATGGGCCTTGAGCGCCAAAATAGAAAAAAGGGCCCACAATTTAGTAATTAAAAAAAAGGCCAAAGATATTTCCTTCGTGAAGGCAACCGGATCTATTTCCTTCGTGAAGTTTCAGTCGCTGACTCCCGGAGCGACTCCCGTCCGTGAAGTCGCGCCTCCCGTCCCGTCCGTCCCGGAGCGCCGCTCTTCTCTCCGTCCGTGCGCTGCCTCACTCCCGTGCCGCCGGATCCGCGCCGCCCCTCTCCCGCGCCGCTCGGGGCGCGTCGCCAGTGTGCTCGGGTGCTGTGCCCGCGCAGCCCCCTAACGCTCTCGCTGCGACGGCACCGCCGTCCACCCCCAACGTCGTCCTCGCTCCGGTCCAAGGCGGCGGCTCACCTCCCTGCTGCTACATTTGAGGTATTATCCTCTTCTTCAGTCTCTACACAAGTTGTGTTCATGGGATTCTCAATCCCACAACCAAATCACTAGAACTCGTAACCCTAATGCCCAGATCTGCTTGTGGAGGTGCTTCGACTACGAACCCGCATCAAGAGGAGCCCGTGACGGAGGCTAAGGTGGAGGAGAAGCGCAACAATGGAGTCGAAGTAGCCTCGCAGCAAAGGATAGCAACGATTCAGATCCTGCTACTTCCACCTCTAAGGGTAAGCACTCGGATCCTGCTATGCTACTTCCGACCGTTTTGCAATGGAGAGGCTTATTTGTTTGTGTGTTTGTCCTGTTTTCTAGAACACTACAACATGAAAACAATAGGATTCCTACTAATTGTAATCTTTCAAATACAGCTAGTTACTATGTCAAAATACAATTGGATGTACAGTGGCTGGCAGCGTGGTAAAGCGCCCTCTAATGAATGGATTAAGCAAACCAGTCAATTCTTGAACCATGCATTTTCCAATATGCAAGTAGCTACAAATGACACCATCGAGTGTGTTGGAACACGGTTCCAGCAGGTTTAATATTCCATCGTAATCACAATTACAATGCTAGAGTGTGAAGAGGGGAAGCTCTTCCACTCCCAGGAATCATCCTTTACAACAGGGGCTGGGGGGCTCCTTATATAGCCAGCCCAGCTCCCAGGTACAAAAAGACAATACAGCCCCAATGGGGAAACAGGGAAACCCTAATCCTATGATCCTTCCAGTGGGGCCGGGCGGGGGCAAGGTCGTCCATTGGAGTGTCCAGCCGGTCCGTGGGCTCCCCCGGGCACGCCAAGTGTTCTACGTCTTCCTTGCTCCCGGCCGTTGGCGGGCCGTCTTCCGTGAGCCGCACGCCTCGGTGCGGGCCGGTGGCCTCCGCCGTCGCTTCAATGCCTCCGCCTTGTGGTCTTCGACTCGATGCCTCCGACGGAGGCTGGGGTCTTTGTCTCCGGCCCGGTGTCTCCGACGTAAAACCGCATGCCTCGGTCCCCGGCCGATGCCTCGCCCGGAGGGCTAAGGTCTTCATCGCCGTCCCGACCCGATGCCTCCGACGGAGGCCGGGTCTGTGTCTCCGGCCCGGTGCCTCCGCGAGAGGCCACATGCCTTAGTCCCCGGGCCGATGCCTTCGCCTGGGAGGCTAAGGTCTTCATTGCCGTCCCGATGCCTCCGCCCTCCAATCGGAGGTATTGCGACGCATCGGTCAGCGTGGTCTCCGATCACTCCTGCACAACAGGTAAAAGTATGTATAACAAAAATAGGATAAGTGTGATGTCAATCGCCTGTGAGCATGTGCCATGTCTCCGCTGCTGAGATGCCTTTTCCCAACATTCCCCCCTTGAGGGTTAGGTCCAGCGGAGGCGGGCCCTGGCCATCAATTCCTGGCTTGATCAGCGGAGACCATGCCCCCCCCCTGGCACGTCTTAGGTGGACCCCGGTTTTTCTTTGGCATACTGAGTGTCTTTTCTCGTCCGTTGGATCTAAGGTCACTGGTTTCTGACCGTGCGATATGTGACCGTTGCGGTGGAGGGACGGTTCCTTCTCGGACCCGTCGCCCCGGCCACTATAAAAGGGGAGGGGTAGGTGAGAGTTTTTACCCCGCGCCGTAATTTTCGCGCTGTAGTTTTCTCCACCGCTTCTCACGCCACCTCTGCGCTTGCTTGTTGCCTCCGCTCTCGACCGTGGCACCTCCGCCGCGACGCGGTTGCCTCCGCCACCACTACACCGGTCCTTATTCCCGGTTTCGAGAGTGAAGGTCGGAGATTGGTTTGGATCTTTTGAAAAGTGTATGCTTGTTGCTGCGAAGGCCGAGAGATCTAGAAGAGTCTCTCTCGACGTGGAAGCCTCCGTCGAAGACCTCATTCCTTCACACGGCCCGGAGGTATGGCTGCTATTACCTACGATTTTGGTCCTAGCAAGATGACCAAGGCGATGATCGAAGACCTTGAGCAACGGGTGTCATCCCGGTCGGACGTGCCAAGCTCCCGGGGTCAGAGACTGAGCCAACCCCCGCCCGGGGGTATGCGGTCGTTTTCAGGGATTTCTTTACTTGCGGCCTTCGGCTGCCGGCCCATCCTTTTCTGAGGAGAGTTCTGGGGGAGTTCAATGCTCAAATTCACCACCTAACTCCTCATGCCTTCTTGAACCTTAGCAAGTTTGTCCGGGCAAAGTGGAGTCTTATGGCGGAGATCGATATCAATGCCTTTGTGAGGCACTATGAACGCAAAAGCAACCACGGTCGTTTGGCGAGGACAAGGTGAAAGCACAGTTTGGGGCCTGTACCTTTATGGCGAAAAGGTTTCAGGATGAGCGATTGGAGATCTCGTGGTGTCAGAAGGGCAAGTGGGAGCCGGCCAATTGGATGGAATATTGGTTCTACGTGCAGACCGTTGGTGTCACCGGGGAGGATGAGGACGGCGATAAGATTGTGAGGTACCCCCGGCCTCCGCTATGACGGCGATGAAGCCGCACACCAATTTGAAGCCTCTTCCGGCGTCTTCCGCTGCAGCCTCCGCTCGCGAGAAGTCCCGCCGAAAGGCCTTCGCTTTGGCTTGCAAATACTCCGGAGGTCGCGACCTTCGGAGGAGATAGTGGCCTCCGGCCGCCTGGCCCTTGGCTAAGGAGAGGCCAAAATTTGAGATTGTACGGAAGGAGTTGCCGGTTTTCGGAGAAGCCGCGGGCATACCGTGCCTGTCTTCGGTCTCGGTTACCTCGAGGGGAGACCGGGACCAATTTCGTTAATCGTATTGAAAGGAAAGTTGTGGAGCTAATCGGAGAGGTCTCCGAACGTGAATACCTTGCGCGGAAGGCGGAGGCGGTTTCATGCCACGCCTGAACCGCGTCTTTGAAGAACTTCAAATCCGCTATTCCTCCCGGCCTGTCCCCGGCAAGGTGCTCCGGAAGATAGAGTCGAGGGCATTGAAGAATGCCGCCGCCGTTGCTACGGTCAAGGCGGAGGCATCAAAAAAGAGGAAGCGTTCTTGCGTTGGCCGCGGGCCTTCCAAGAAGGAGAAGACCTCCGAGCCGGAGGCTGTTGAGGCTTCCGCATCTGCATCTCCAAATGCATCTGAGGCTGGATACCGGGGCGACGACGGGGAAGAAGAGGTCGCCAAGGAGGTGGGGGCGTCTGCCAAGCTCTCGCCTACAGCGGAGACAAAGCCGGCTCCACAACCTTCTGCTTCCGCGCGGGCTCCGTCGCCGGAGGTGTCGGTCCACCCTTTCCCTAGTGCTTTTGCCGAGCTGTCTAGCTCTGAAGACGGTGAGGCTGGTGAAGAGGAGGAAGAAGCGAGGGAGGACGAGGAGGCCGGGGACACTGAGGCGTCGCTTTCTCCGGCTCATCAGGTTCGTGATATCCCTGACGAAATCTCCGATGATGATTTTGTTGGGAGTCCTGTCCGTAAGCTGTCGAGAAGCGCATCTGATGCTGAATTTGTTGCTGCCAAGGCCGCCGCCGGCAGCCTCCGGCGAAGGGCGAGCCTCCGCTCCGGTGACAAAGGTCCGGTGGGCGGGCTTTCTCTTCGTAAGTTATTTTCTACCTTGGTTGTTTTTCTTGGACGTCCGTTGCAATATTGATTTTGAGGGGACCTTTAACCCTTTTTTTTTTTGTTCTCGCACTCGAGGCGGGCCGGTATTGCCGGGAGGATGATGCCTCCGCCCGGCATTGATCCGGCGCGCGTGTTTCCGGCGCGTAGTGCTCGTACTCGGCCTCCGGCGGAGGTTCCACTTCGCCGAAGGTAAGCCTTCTAAGCGCGCCTCATTTTGGTTGGCGCGGTGTTGCACGACTTGCTAACGAGAATACGTTTACATGTCTTTGTTTTCTCGCATCCCTCCGCGACGTTCGGTGCGTGGGGCCTAAATGTGCATGATATTTTCGAACATTACGGAGGTCTTTGCCAAAAGATTCACCGCTGTCTCCGTATGTTTCGCTCATTCGGCTTTGCACTCATTCTTATCTTGTTTTTTGGTTTCTCTTTTGTTTTGGCTTCAGCCCAAGTGGACAACTATCTTGATGGGCTACCCTTCGAACGTCTTCGCGTCTTCAACCGGAGCATCACCGCATGGTGAGTATGCTTTGGCCTATTGCCTTTTCATCTTTTGCTTGATGTTGTTTCTCACTGCTCTATTATTGGCTACAGACTCACCACATGGCCTTCGCCATTGAACACCGGGGAGCTGTGGAACTTGCATAGCGGACTCAAGCTATTGAGGTCCTGAAGGGAGAAGTGGAAACCCTTGGCCGAGAGAAGACTGACCTTGCGGCCAAGGTTTCTAACTTGGAGGCCGCGCAGCAACAGTCGGAGGTCCTGATGAAAAAGGTCGAGGACTTGGAGCTGAAACTTACAGCCGCCGACAAAGCCAAAGAGGTTGCTGTTGAACGTGCCAACAAGGCGACGGAGGTGTCTGAGAACCTCCGCACTCAGCTGGCCTCCATGGAAGAGAACGCGGAGATCTTCAAGAAGGAAGCGGAGAGATTGACCGCGGAGGTCGAGGCGATCCGGGTTGCTGGTGCTGAGATTGCGGGGGCGTACTTGTCCACTCTTGAGGAATTCGGCGGCATTGCCTCTCCTCTTCCCGCTGATTGCACCGCCACGGGCTTGATGTCTTGGATCAAGTCTAATTTGGCAAAGCTGTCCATGTTTGTCGGAGGTGTGTCTGATTTTGCGGCACGGACCTCCGCTACTGGGTTATTGAAAAGCTTGATTCGCGGAGGTCTCGATATCGGTACTGTGGATTTTCCTAAGATCTCCGATTCGTCAGAGCTCGGGGAGACCTCCCGCCCGATCCGCAAGACGGTACAGAAGTTCCTGAAGTCTTTCTGGGCACCTTTTGGTAGGGCGGAGGCCGTTGCTGCTGCTCATGCGATGCGGAAGGTGAACCTTTTCTTCCTTCGTCTTTTCTGCTTGTCTCTTCTTTTGGTTATTTATGAAGTTAATGTTTTGCGTGCTTTAAGGCTGCCGCCGGAGGGACACCCGCTAGACCGGTGATGAAGGGTGTCCCCGTCCTTGGCGAGACTTCCAAACCGGGCTACGGCGGAGGCACTCAAGTTCCTCGTGCAACGGTGTCTCCGGCGAGGACACAGCCGAGGCGGAAGTTCCGACGGAAACCTGTGCACACACCGAAGCTCATGCCGGCCTCTCCCGCGGAGACATTACAAGAGAGGCGGGACGGAGATGCCGATAAAGCCGCCGAGGCCCACGACGTCCGCGGGGAGGAGGTAGACTAGGGTCTCACTTTTCGTCTTTCTTGATGTAAAAACACTTGTTACTTTTGCCGTGGCGCCCGGGGTGCGCGTATTGTAATGAAACTTATGGGTCAATCCTCCCGCGTGTCTCCGATTTAGGGCCCGTGCGGGGAGGTGGAACCCGCAACCCTTATGCGCGATGGTGTTTACATTAGCGGTTTTACGTGGGATTGGCGATCGACGTGTTCCCTCATCGCAGCGTTGATGATATGTTTGAATTTGTTCGCGCTCAATTTGGATGATAGGCGCGACACCTTCGTTGGGTCGCTAGCATGGAGGGGCCCTCTTTGAATTTGGCGCGCGTCGGTTTTTTTCATGAGATGTTTCTTTTTTCTCGTTGCCTTTTTGTTTTCGGAGGCTATGTATGTGTTTACTTTTGGCATTTTACCTGAGATTTGTCTTTGTGTAATGGAACTTAGATGTATTCATTTCATACGCGGAGGCTATGGGAGAAATCTTAGATTATCGTATACATGTTTTTTTTGTGTCATATGCCAGTGTTACCTGATTCTGAGCTAAGGTATTAGAGCGGAGGTATTATCTTTGCTTATATGTAGTTTTGTAAACTTATCTCCGCGCGCGCAACGCTAGTCCATAGCACGTTTGAATTTCGCGCGGAGGTTACCGGGTCGATTCCTCGGAGACTTTTTGTCGGGTACCTTTTATTGATCTTTCTGAATGGTCAGCTGAGGTTACATGGTTCCATGCTAAGGCATGGAGATTAGGGTCTTAATGCTGCCTTTTCTCCTACTATAGCTAATTGGACATGGTCCCTTGCTAATGGGGACTCTCAACTTGTCACTAGGTACCACCTGTCCTCGGGCTCACTTTCATGTGACATTCCACGCTTTTGTTGAGCGATTTTGACCGGGGATGGGGGGACGTTACGAATTCTTACGCGGTGTCCCCCTAACCCGTTTTCTTCCCTGGGGAAAGACTCGTTGGTGCATGCTCTGAAGAAAAGGGTGGTGTGCATTTTGGTCTATGTGGCCCTCTGCTTACGAATTCTTACGCTGTCTCTCTATTGCTACTGTGAAACTCTTGTAAATATACATCAACCTCCATCCCCCTACTCTTGATACGTGCCTTGTGTGATGCTGGGGGTGGATGCTGGAAGCGCCTTCCTTTTATAGGCCTTGGCATGGCCGATTGGCTTAAATGTCTCTGACCTCTTTGGTACACTTCTTAGTAAATGCGTGGATCTTGTGTTTGATTTCTCGTGATATGCTCTCTTGATTGCTCGAGGACCAAAACAATCGCCGCGATGGTACTGTGGTTTGAATGAGCTTGATTGCTCCTATGGGTTATGGTACGAGATCTTGCTCCTTTAATGCATTAGATTGCAGATCAAGGCATTTATTTACCTTTCTCCCCCTAGGGCTATATAAGGCTTATGGTTTTTGGTGATGCTTGGTCATTTGGGGTAGTGTTCGCCGGGATTTTGGTTTAGTGAGAGCATGGTCTTGCGTTAGATGCTCTTGAGCCGATGCGAGTAAGAATTCGTAATAGCTATATCACAATGGTGTGTCGCTTCTTCCGCGAGAGGTCCGGAGTGGTATCCAGCTACGAATACAACTGTGCTTGCTGCTTGGCCTATTCTTCTGAGGTGTGTAGTGGGACGGGCTAGTGCGAGGCGTGTCGGTTGGCAGTTTGTGTTTTGGGTGCCAGGAGCCGAAGTCCGTCAGTGCCGAGGCTCCCTCCCTTCTCGGAGATGGAGAATTGCAGCGCTCTTTGCTCTTTTGCAGGCTCGTTTGCTGATTGTAATAGTAAGAAGTGGCACACCTTCTCTAGGGTCTACACTAGTTAGAGCTAGGGCATTGGTGATTCTTGTAGCCTTAATTTCTTACTTGTATGCAAATTAATGGACTGGAGTGGATTATTACCTTTTCTTTGTTTCCGGTGGCCTTTTTTGCTTATGTCGATTAGATTGCTTCAATTGCTTCAATTCTCGGTTATCGTGTTTGGCATGCCTCCGCTAATCTTGCGGAGACCTGAGAGGCCACTGGCTGACTAAGCGATCTTTGCTTTAATATCGGTGCCCTAGCCGCCCGCTCGGGTCTTTTTCCGATTTTGCCGATGCCTTTTTGGCTTTTGGTACCCCTTAGTGCCTCGACGATCGGGTCTTTTTCCAAGGGTTTTCATTTTTCGTGGTTGGCATGCCTCCGCTAATCTTGCGGAGGCCCGAGAGGCCACGGGCCGACTAAGCGATCTTTGCTTTAATATCGGTGCCCTAGCCGCCCGTCGGGTCTTTTTCCGATTTTGGTTATGCCTTTTTGGCTTTTTGTACCCCTTAGTGCCCGATCGGGTCTTTTTCCAAGGGTTTTCAACCTTTTTGGAGGTCGCTTACAAATCTTTTTGAGGTCCGCCGGTCAAGGCGAAGTTTGAAGTGACCTCTTCCGATGCTTAAAGCTCCGTCGAATATTGCGGCGCGTTGCCCGCCCCGCTTTCGACTTTGCTGCATTCTCGCATTTCTCGGGGCCCTCTTTATATATTGCAGAGGTTGATTACAACGGAGTTGCCTCGTTAAAAACCTCACCTCCGATAAGGAGTCCCCGCGTGAGGAAAAGAGTGCAATCCGGTTCGAAGGAAAGAAAAGAAACATGAAAATGAACTCACCGGATGCCTCCGCTTATAGTTTTACGGAGGTTCCTTACATTTTAGATGCAGTATTTCCCGAGGTTGTCCACATTCCAAGTGTGGGTTGATACTTTCCCATTTTCATACCGTAAGAAGAACGATCCTTTCCTTCCGCTTGGTGAGCTAGGTAAGGTCCTTCCCACTTTGGTTGTAGTTTCCCTCGCGCTTGGTGCATTTGGTTTCCGGCGGAGGACTTGATCTCCTTCTTTGATGTCTTTGATTACCACTTTGGCATCCCTCCATTTCTTCGTTTGGTTTTGGTACTTGATTATGTTGTCCACAACTTCCGAGTCTCTCGCCTCTATCATCTCTTTGTCTTTGTACTCTTCATTTTCTCGCTAGCGCCTGTTTTGTGACCGGAGACTTTGGTTTCTAAACTCTTCCGGCATCATAGCCTCTTCCCCATATAGTAACTTGAAGGGTGTGAAGCCGGTAGCTCGTGATATGTTGGTGTTGTGAGACCACACGACCTTAGGCAACTCCTCGACCCATTTTCCTTTCTTCAGGCCGTGTAGCGTTTTTGAGATTGCTGAGAATATGATCCTGTTGGACCTCTCAACCGCCCCGTTGCTCTCCGGGTGGTATACTGAGGCAAAGGCCAGCTGCGTACCAATGCTTCTGCAGTACTCTTTGAACTTGTCAGAATCAAATTGCTTTCCGTTGTCTACTGTTAGGGTTCTTGGGACACCGAATCTCGCACACTATGTTCCTCGCGTAAAAACTTTTTTACCGTTTTCGAGGTGATGGTTGATAGTGGCTTGGCCTCAATCCACCTTGTAAAATATTCTACCGCCACAACCGCATACTTACTACCTCCTTGAGTGGTGGGAGCGGCCCAACCAGTGTCCATACCCCATCTCTCGCATAGGCCATGTTGGTGGAATGAGCCGTGACTCCCCGGCTTACTTTGGTTTGGTGAGAAGTTTTGGCAGCGCGCGCACGTCTTCACTATGCGTAAGGCATCTTTGATGTGAGTGGGCCAAGTAAAAACCTTGGCGAATGGCCTTTGCGGATAATGCCCTTGGGCCTATGTGGGATCCACAAATTCCTGCGTGAATGCTGCGTAGGAGTTCCTGGCCTTCTTCATTGCTTAGGCATTTGAGTAGTGGTTGCACTATGCCTTTTTTGAATAGCTGCCCCTCTATTACGGTGTAGCTTCTTGCTCGAGCCGCCAGTCTTGCCGCGCTGGCTTCATCTGATGTCACGTGATTACCACTGATTTGATCTATGATTGCTTGCCTCCAGTCTTCGGAGTGAATTAGTAGTACCTCCGCAAATGCTCTGTTTAACCTTGCCGTGGCTGGTTGCTGTAGCTCTTGGTAAAAGGTGCCTGCCGGCATGTCAAGCTTGTTTGCTGCTGCCTTTGCCAACTCATCAGCCTCCATGTTTTCTCCTCTCGGTATGTGCCTGAGGGTGAAACCTTTGAATCTCTTCTCAAGGCTTCTCATGACCTCTAGGTATCTTGCGAGTTCAGGTTCCCTCGCGGTGTACTCTTTTTCCACTTGACCTGCTACCAACCGGTGAGTCCGTGTTTACTAGCACGTGAGTAGCCCCGAGCGCCTTTGCTTTTGTCAACCCCAATATGACACCTTCATACTCTGTTTGCATTGTTTGTTGCTTTGAAGCACGGTCTAGCCGCATACTTTGTCGACTCGATGGTGAAAACAGAATTGCGGAGGCCCCGGCCCCCCGGACTCCCCTGTGCACCATCTCGTGTAAAGCGTCAGTGGGATACCTCCGATTTTGATTCGGAGGTATTTGTTGGCACCCATTCTCGAGAGAAAATCCACTAGTGCTTGCGACTTGATTGCTTGTTCTTGCAACAAACTTGATCTCGAACCGAGACAGCTCCGTAGCCCACTTGCCAATTCTTCCCGAGGCTTCTTTGTTGTTCGGGATCTCGCAAGGGCGCGCTTGTCGGTATCGGAATAGTGTGGTCCTGAAAGTAGTGCTTTAGCTTCCTTGATGCCGTGATTACGCATACGCTATCTTTTCAATCTCTCGTGTAATTCAGCTTTGCTCCTTGCAATGCCTCGACACATAGTATATCGGCCGCCGCACCGCTTACCATTTATCTGTCTCTCTTGCACGAGTACCGCACTTATCGCCCCCCGCGATGCCGACACGTACAATGTGAGTGGCTCGTCGCTATTCGGGGCCGCCACCATTAGGTCCTCGGCCATGTATTTCTTGAGCGCCCGAAAGCTTCCGATTGTTCTCGTCCCAATTCAAACTTTTCGTTGGCCTTGAGTGCCTTGAAGAAAGGAGGCTGCGTTCACTGATTTGGAGATAAACCTGTTCAATGCCGCGATTCTTCCCGTGAGTCGCCGGACCTCTCTTTTGTTTGATGGCTCGGGCATGGCCGGAACGGCTTTGTTTTGTCCGGGTTGGCCCCGAGACCTTCGGGTCCGACGACGTATCCCAACATTTTTCCCTTTGCCGACTCCAAAGACACATTTTTCGGGTTTAGCTTCAATCCGGCCTCCCTAAGGTTTGCAAAGGTTTCCTTGAGATCTTCGAGATGGTTCTCCGGTTCTTTGCTTACCACGGCAATGTCATCTACGTAGGCTATGATGTTTCTCTCGTAACCGAGACCGTAGTACGGCTTGTACCATTCTTGCGAAGGTCGACCTCGCGTTCTTGAGCCCTTCGGGCATTCGCACAAAGCAATAGGTTCCAGTTGGTATAGTGAAACTTGTCTTTTCCTCGTCTTCTTTCCCGAGCTGCACGGCGATGATATCCCGAAAAACAAGTCCGGGAGGGAGAATCTTTTGCATCCGGCGGCCTTATCAACCGAGGCGTCTATTCGGGTAGCGGGAATGGGTCTTTTTTGCATGCCTTGTTCAGGTCCGTGAAGTCGATGCACATTCGCATTTTGCCATTCTTCTTTGGAACAAGCACCACATTTGCTAGCCATTCGAGTATTTGACCTCTCGTATGACGTTTGCATCCAATAACCTCGCACCTCCGCCTTCGCGGCCAAGGTTCGTTCTCGACATTTTCCTCTCGCCTTTGTTTCCTTGGCTTTACGTTCTCGTTTAAATCCGGGGTGTGCTCGATTATGTCTCTCCCGATTCCTTTAAGGTCTTCTCGCGACCATGCAAAGACATCTCTGTTTTTGGACAATAGGCTAATTAATTTACGTCCGTTCTTTTTCGATAGATTTGCTCCGATCGTGACCTTCCGTTTGGCCTTGCCTCGTCAAGGGGCGGTGTTATTGTGTCCTCCTCGGTCCTTCATGTCCGTCTTTCCTCAGGGCATATCCGGTGGCTCATCGATGCCACCGTGTTTATGTTTCGTGGGCCTTGTATATTGCTCTCTCTATGTTCCCGGCTTCCTTTCGCTTCCTCGAACCGCGATTATTCCATGCGGTCTTTGGCATTTTCATGCAAAGGTAACCCATGTGGATTGCCACATTGAACTTGTTTGCGAATCCTCTTCCTAGGATTGCATTGTATGGGTAATATATGTCTACTACATCAAAGGTGATGTATTCTGTTCTCGCGTTGAAAAGACACGGGTAGGGAAATTTTTCCGAGGGCGTGAATCTTCCTTCCTCCGAATCCTATCAGAGGTGTATCTGGTGGTTGCAGGCGAGACTTCGCCGAGCTTCATTTGATCGAACACACTTGCGAAGATGATATCCGCCGAACTCCCGAGTCAACCGTAAGATTGTTTATCTCCCATCCCGCCACATTTGCTTTTATGACCATCGCGTCGGTGTGAGGGTAACTCTCCAATCGGAGGTCCTCTTTGAAAAACTGATTTGGGCCTTAGACCATTCTCGTTGTTCGGTGTGCTCCCCGCACTGACCACATTGTTCACCAATCGGAGGTGATCTTTTTCTGTTTCTTTGTCTCGAATTCCATCGCTGAACCGCCGGCTATCGGTAGTATCATTCCTATTGTGGGCGGAGCGAGTGGGGGTTCATCGATTCTCAATCGGAGGTTCGGCCTTTGGCATGGTGCGGGGCGGGTGACTGCGCGGAGGTCCGGGTAGTGCCTCGAATTGCCTTTGTTGCGGAGGTGGAGGTAATGCTTTGCACGCCTGCCGCCGCCGTTGATGTGAAGACCGAGGTGTTTCTACCATGGATATCTGTGGGGTCGAGTGTTGACATAAGTGATCGCACTCTCCGCTCCGACGGGTGCCTGGTTGCCGTCGAGACATCCGGTACCGCACCAGGGCCGCCATGCCGGTAGGGACGGTGGATAGTACGCGTGCGACGTTCGCGAGGGAAGACACCGTTAGTGTACCCTGGATAGCTTGGGTTGTACAGCTGATGGTGTTGTGTGGTGAAGGTGTGATTCACTTGTCCGGTTGGCTCCGGAACGGGTGGAGGCGGCCGTTGCTTGTTCTTCATCCGATCCATTGTTTCTTTGGTTTCGGGGCATTCCTTGGTGCTATGCCCCTTTTCTTCCCCATGGAAGATACAATAATGCCTTCTTGGTTTTCGGTTCCTATTCCAGTTCTTCGACTTGCTCTTGTTGAAATTCTGGTTATTCCGAGCCTTTGTGTCTTGGCCGTTCCACGGCTCCTTGTCCGCCGAACGTTGAGGCCGGGCTGTTTTGCACATTGAAGACTTGCCTTTGCCGAGCATTACACGCCCGTCATAGGACCGTTGTCTCTATTGTTGTTCCTACCGGAATACCTTTTGCTCGGCCTTCTCCTTTATCAAGTCTTTTCCGGAGGTCATTGTCGTCCGCGGTATTTTTCGAACTCTTCATGCGGCTTTTCCATGGTAGCTGGCTTTTCTCTCGCTAGGTGGCTTGCGAAGGGTCCAATGCGGAGACCTTTAATTGCTTTGCCTCTATCGCGACGCATGTTCGGCACATCGGCGCCTTCGCCCTAAGGTGTAAGAATCTCACGGAAGTAATCCCTTAACGGCTCTCCCTTGTCATGTTTGTTGCTGAACAGTTCTTCGACGACAATGACTCACTTGAGAAACCTTTGAAATTGGCGATTATCTTATCCCTCGGGTTCTCCCATGAGTAGATTGTGCTAGGCGCGAAGCATGGAGTACCATGTCGGTGCGTCGCCCTCTCGCGGCGATGACGAAGGATTTGGCTAGGACACTTGTCATTTCCTCCCGCGGAGGCGACCGCCGCCTCAAAACTCATCGAACCGCCGTGGGTCCGTTTTTCCGTTGTACTCCGGGCGGGACCATGGGCTTGTAGCCCGGAGGCCATGGTGCTTTCTGTAAGCCTTCTGACAGTGGTGATTTTGGGTCGAACGTCCTCTGGTAAACCATGATCTGAGGTATCTCTGTGGGTGTTGCGGCCATGTATTGGCTGAGTTGTGGGGTTGTCATAGTATTGTTTTGATGCATTGTTATGGGTTGCATGCTCGAATCTCCGCTTGCAATTTTGCCATTTGCCGCCTAATCTCCTCTCGCTTGCCGGGAGGTGTGTATTGCCCGTGCGTAGCGCTTGCTCGCTCTCACTGTCTCGTTCGCTTCCATGCGCGCATTTCGGCTCTTAGCCGACTTACCTCATTTTCCCCGGTGTTGGTCGCCGTCCCGGCTTGTCGGAGGTGGTTCATCTTCGCCGTGGTCGTCATCGTCTGTTCATCTTCGGCTGCCCGCTCGGAGGCATACATGCTTCGGCCGACCTTCGCGGTCCTGCCCCTTCGCGGCGGTTCGGGTGCCTCCGCGGGTGCCTCCGCCCGGCGGCGGCACGTTTCCGTCAGCGGCGGCGGCCGCTATTTGTTTTCTTGTTGGCATCTGTGAGTGATATCCTCGGCCAGACACACGGGTGGGCGCCAACTGTTGGAACACGGTTCCAGCAGGTTTAATATTCCATCGTAATCACAATTACAATGCTAGAGTGTGAAGAGGGGAAGCTCTTCCACTCCCAGGAATCATCCTTTACAACAAAATGGGGGCTCCTTATATAGCCGGCCCGGCTCCCGGGTACAAAAAGACAATACAGCCCCAATGGGGAAACAGGGGAAACCCTAATCCTATGACCCTTCCAGTGGGGCTGGCGGGGGCAAGGTCGTCCATTGGAGTGTCCGGCGGTCCGTGGGCTCCCCCGGGCCCGCCAAGTGTTCTACGTCTTCCTTGCTCCCGGCCGTTGGCGGGCCGTCTTCCGTGGGCCAGACGCCTCGGTGCGGCCGGTGGCCGCCGCCGTCGCTTCAATGCCTCCGCCTTGTGGTCTTCGACTCGATGCCTCCGACGGAGGCCTGGGGTCTTTGTCTCGGCCCGGTGTCTCCGGCCCAGAAACCGCATGCCTCAGTCCCCGGGCCGATGCCTACGCCTGGAGGGCTAAGGTCTTCATCGCCGTCCCGACCCGATGCCTCCGACGGAGGCCGGGTCTGTGTCTCCGGCCCGGTGCCTCCGCCAGAGGCCACATGCCTTAGTCCCGGGCCGATGCCTTCGCACGGGAGGCTAAGGTCTTCATTGCCGTCCCGATGCCTCCGCCCTCCAATCGGAGGTATTGCGACGCATCGGTCGGCGTGGTCTCCGATCACTCCTGCACAACAGGTAAAAGTATGTATAACAAAAATAGGATAAGTGTGGTGTCAATCGCCTGTGAGCATGTGCCATGTCTCCGCTGCTGAGATGCCTTTTCCCAACAGAGTGTCCTTGTGCCATGTGCCGAAACTATTTCAGTCTCAAAAGGGATGTTATAGAGATACACTTGTGCAAGCATGGTTATAGGGAAGACTATGAAACATGGATGCAGAACGTGGGGAGTGATATTGGGCATGATGAAGGTGATAGCATAGCAAATGGGGAGGGTTTTGATGAGGTTGATAGAATGGATCAAATGTTGATTGATCTAGCTGGGGATAATCCACCAAAAGTAGATGAGCAACCAACACCATTTGCCAAGGCTTATTATAGGATGTCTGATAGTGCACGTGAGTTGGTGCACGAGAAGACCACACACTCTAGGTTATCTGCTATTGCTCGCTTGCTTGCCTTGAAGTCACGACACAACATGTCAATTGCAGGATATGATGATATCCTAGGCATAATACATGAACTTCTTCCTCCGCATTCTAATTTGCCCAACGACTTCTATCAATCAAAGAAACTACTAGAGGGTCTTGGTATGCCATTTGTGAAAATTGATGTTTGTTATAACAATTGCATGCTCTTCTACAAAGATGATGCAAGTAAGGACAAATGTGATGTTTGTGGTGAGAGCCGGTATGAGGTAGGTCGCCGAACAAAGGTTCCACGCAAAGTTCTGCGGTACCTACCCATCAAAGAGAGGCTGCAAAGGTTGTATGCACATGTGGATACCAAGCTAATGCGGTCACCTAGTCCATCAACGTGTGGTAAGATAGTGCACCCTTGTGATGGAGAAGCTTGGCAGCAATTTGATCGAGACTTTCCAGAGTTTGCAGAGGACAGAAGGAATGTGCGGCTAGCTGTAGCAACTGATGGTTTCACACCATTTAGTACCCATGCTGCCCCGTACTCATGTTGGCCAGTCTTTGTGACTCCATTAAATCTGCCTCCTGGCACACTCTTAAGGCCGGAGTATATATTTCTTTCCCTTATTGTTCCTGGCCCTAAACATCCTGGGAAAAAGTTGAATGTTCTAATGCAGCCCTTAGTTGATGAGCTTCAAACATTGTGGGAAGGGGTTGACACAATTGATGCTTCGATAAAGCGTAGCTTCAAAATGAAGGCAGCATACCTTTGGTCTGTACATGACTTCATGGCATATGGAGACTTCGCTGGATGGAGCACCCATGGTAGATTGTCATGCCCATATGGATATGGCTGCATGGGTTTTCTACTAAAAAATGGTCATAAGGCTTGTTGGTTTGACCGTCATAGATGCTTCCTGCCTATAGACCATGAGTTTAGGAAACAAGATAATGCATTTCGTAAGAACACAATGGTGTTGGATGAGCCACCTAGGAGGTTCACGGGGAGGAACTGTGCTAATGCAACTAGACTTGCGTGTGACACGTCCTTTGGTAAATTGCACAATTGGACACATGTACTTTGCTTTAGGCAGCTTCCATATTTCTCCAAGTTACTTCTTCCACATAATATTGATGTGATGCATAATGAAAAGAATGTGAGTGAAGCCATATGGAACACATGCTTTGACATAGCTACTAAGACCAAAGATAATGTGAAAGCTAGGCTAGATTTAGCTATGATTTGTAACCGGCCTTCTTTGCATCTTGTTCGAAAGAACAATGGGAACTGGGACAGGCCTAGAGCTCCATTCTGCATTGCCAAAGATGACAAGCCAATCATTCTCGAATGGTTCAAAGAGTTGAAGTTTCCTGATGCATACGCAGCCAACATTAGGCGTGGTGTGGACATGCAAAATAAGAGTCTTCATGGCATGAAAAGTCACGACCACCACATCTTTATTGAAAGATTGCTTCCTGTCGTGTTCCGTGGGTTTGTACCAGATAATGTATGGCGCTCTTTGGCTCAGCTTAGTTACTTCTATCGACGATTGTGTGCCAAAGAACTCGTGAAGATGTTGTTCGCTCTTTAGAACGTAATGTTGCAGTTCTTCTTTGCAAATTAGAGAAGATATTCCCTCCTGGATTCTTTAATGTTATGCAACATCGATCATCCATCCGCCTTATGAGGCACGATTGGGAGGGCTGATTCTGGCCCGTTGGATGTATCCATATGAGAGGTAAATATGAAAAATATCTACATGTCAATTGATGGTCACTAGTTTTTTTATTTGTAACTGTTTCTCTTATTTGATAGATTTATCAACAAAGTTAAGAAGAAAGTAAGAAATAAGGCACATGTTGAGGCTGCCATTGCCGAGGCATTTCTAGTTGAAGAGGCTACAAATTTTCTTAGTCTATATTTCAAATCCACCGCACCTTCTATTAGAAACAAGATGCCACGATATGATGATGGCTCATCTACATTTCAAGGTACATCTCGACATTGAAATTTTTAAATGCCCGGTCGATGCATCAGCCCAAGGGGTATCCGTAGCCTCTCAAATGAGGAGTACAAGGTTGCTTTCTTGTACATACTAACAAACATACCGAGATGGATGATTTCTTCACGTAAGTTATACAAATTACTTGAGTAGTGTTTTCCCAAATAACATGAACCTTTCATGTGAGTTGAGTATTGTTTCTACATGTAGACAATTTGATAAAGAGGAGTGGAAGAGCCGATCCGATCCCACGAACAAAGAACTTCGTGATTTAAGGTTAAATGGTTGGAAAAATGCACGTGCCAAACAAGTTTGGGCCAAATTTTTTTGATTGGTTCAAACAAAGTAATATTCTTATCCATTTGTCAATATGTTTGTAATGAATAATAAAAAATGCTAAAAACTTTAACTTAGATTTTTCTTTGTTTCAGTGCATGAAATCAGTTAGCGTTCACAATGTTCTATCCCAGTTATCTTATGGTTTCTCCACTCAAGTTACCTCCTATGGTTGTTACGATGTTAATGGATATAGATTCCGTTCAGAGAAATATGAGAGGGGAAGACCTGGGTTAACAACCATCAATACAGGTGTTTGTGTTACTTCATATGATGAAGACGACAATGCCCTTGAGTATTATGGTGTCATAGAAGATATCATAAAAGTTGAATGGCAAGGCATTTCAAAACTAGAATTGGTTTTATTTTATTGTCGCTGGTTCGATCCAACACCTAATGGATTGAGGCGTACAGAAGATTTAGGCTTAGTTGAGATCAAGCATGCATTAAGGTTGAAAAGCTTTGACCCATTTGTGATGGCTAGTCAAGTATCTCAAGTTTATTATCTATCTTACCCAAAAAAGGATAAGGATCTATCTCAATGGTGGGTTGTCTACCAAGTTGCTCCTCATGGATGTGTACCTCTCAATGGTGCAAATGATGAGTCCATGAATTCCGAACATGTAGTACATGATGTCTATCAAGAGGATGGATTGGATGGTACCTTTGTTATTGATTTGGGGGAAGCATTGGATTCTTTGTTATCTTTGGGCTCGATGAGATTACCGATGTGGCGAGACTTGGAGACAATAGAGAAAGCCGTGGTTGAGGATGAGGAATATGATGAAGCTATTGATGAAGAGGGTACCACTACAGAGGAAGAGGATGAAGCAAGTAACGGATGAATCGATGAAGAGACTTATGATCAAGATGATTATTGAACATTTGTAGTGTTGTAATGCTATGGTTTATCAATGGGATACAATGTATCCCGTATACCTTATTTTGATATTAAATCTGAACTTGGTGTGTTATTCTGTAGCTGTTTTCTGTTATGGTGTTATGTAATCTGAACTTGGAGCCATTTGCTATTTTCCAAATGTAGCTACCATGTTATTTTGATATTTTACTTTTACTATTGAATACAATATTCTAACCCATCGTTCCTATGCAGATGACTCATGGGATCTGTCATGCACGTAAAAAACGTGTTCCTGCGAGGTATGCCTCCCAAATGGGTGCTTCTCAAGGAGCAGCCACCCAAACATGTGCATCTCAAGGAACAGCACCACTGATGGCTCCTCAGAAAGGACTAGACCTGCTGCCCCTCCAGAAGAAGAGCCTCCTAAAAAACGAGGAAGGAAGCCAGGGACTAGGACCAAATTAAAACCACTTACAAAAGCTGGCCGGGTGGTTCTTAAAAGAAGTGGTGACTCGTGAGTAAATTATCAACTAATTTGTTATGTTAGCTTCCATTTGTTATTATTTATAAAAGCATCTCGTCTTCTATGTGTAGGCAATTTTCTTATGTTGATTACAAGTGAGCGGGGCTGCAAGCCCCCTTACAAATACACTACTCAGCTTGGTGTCCTTCTCAAGAGAGAGTACCCAGGAAAGATTCAGGATAAGGCTGAGGATGGTTTACTGATCAGAGAGCGGCCAGCTCTAGATTGGTCTGATTATTTTCTTGGTGCCGGTAGAGATAACGGGACAAATGGGGAACGTGTGCTCTATGAATTTTGGGTAAGAGACATTGTAGATAAGAACTTGAATTTCTTAACCAGTCTTCAGAATTCATGTTTCTTTTGTCATAGAAATGTAGAATTTTTTAATGTGTTTTTCCTTGTTCACATGCAGCGCTTGTTCGAAGTTGTAGAAGATGATCAGGAAGAGGCAGATCTTGTTCTTAACACCTATTTGAATAAAAAGGTGAGGGACATGATGTATCAAGCTCGTGTGGATTGTGTGAAGGCATGCTACGAGAAAAAGGGGTGAAAGTTTAAATGATACACAAGCCCGCTCAATTGAGTTGGAGTATGAGGAATACAAGTTGGGCGGGCCTGAACGGTTCACCGATGATGTGTGGCCCGTTGTTTGTGCCTATTGGTGCTCGGAGGAGTTTAAGAAAAACGCAAGTTAGGACAGGAATGTCGCTTTAGTTCGATGATATTTCTCAAAACCATGGAGGGTCTAGAAACTTCACAGAGACACAACAAGTTCTCGTATGTCACATTAGCATGATCACTCTTTATCCTATAAAGTTCCCATGATTCCTAGCTGCCATCTATTATAATAGTGCCGACAATCAGCATTCAACTATTTGTATTTACAGGGACTTAAGTTTGGGCCACATAAGGCAACCCCCGTTAATGTATTTGCTGCGATGAAATCTGGCATGAGAAGTATAGATAGCAGTGGTAATTGTGGTCCAATCAGCAGCAACAAATCACAAAAAATCCTGGTATGTAAATCTAAGCTTGGCAATGAAAAAATACATTAACCCGTTAGTTTCTTTAAAAATTCAGTTCTTATAATCCAACCATGATAGCCTGAAATGGATACATGATTAAGCTTGTACTCTGGTAGCATCACAACATGATTACTTGAAATTGTTTGTAGGATGACTATATAGCAGGGGTTAGGAGGGCTACACAGGAGCATGAAGAACATGAAGAGGATGGGGATCATGAAGAACATGAGGATATGCAAGAGGTGGAACAAGGGCAAGGGCCAGAACATGAGCAAGAGTTGAATGCAAAGGTGTTGTATGATGTGTCAGGTGCTATGACCAAGCATGGGCGCTTTGCTATAGGATATGGCGCTGTTATTGCCGCTAATGTCAGAGCAGCTGCGAAGGAGAATAAGGCGAAGGAGGTGAGCAAATCAAATCCGGTTTCACTGCAAATGTTAGCCCGACAAAATGCAGAACTACGACGAGATAATGCAAGGCTACAAAAAGAGAATGATAGTGCGACGCAACAAGGCAAAGTTGCTATAGATCGCACTGGTATGTATGTGTGGTGATAGTATTTTTTTCCCTATAGGCAAACCATTTTTAAAAATCTGAAATATTTGATGTCTTCACTAGGCACTTTATCGGCGCTTTGGACTGGAAGATGAAATTCCAGAGGCATCCTTACGTTTTGCATCAGCAGCAGAACAAGGAATTGTGAGTACAGCTAGCACACCTTCACCCATCTTCCTTATATTTGGCAACTATATGACTATAGTCACTTCTCATAGGTTGCAGCAGTATAGCTAATTTAGGACTATTTGACTCATGATAATATATATGTTGTATATGACAAAGATGTTCCAAATATAGTCAGTATGCTCTAGCTTAAAAGTTTTGGTTTTCTACAGCATGAGTTGCTAATTTTTCTCTTCATATATATAGGTCACTGGTTCTTCTCATGTTGGCTCAGAATCAGCTCATGACAATGCCGCGGATGGTCACAATGATGACAATCTCAATGACACAAACCCGGCTGCATTGGAAACAGGGAACTGCCATAGTGGACACCATGCTTGAAGGTAGATGTGTTCGTTGTAGTGGCTGTTGGTAGCTAGTTGCCACTTCTAACCTTTAGGTAGGAAAGGTGCAGCTTTTGGGACAGACTAATCCACTAGTGGTGCTTTTGGGAAAAGACTAATCAACTAGTGATGCTTTTGTGACCTATGGTCATCTTAGTTATGTAGTTGGATGCAAGACCTATGGATCAGACATCTTAATTATGTACTGGATGCAAGACTTGTGAGCATCTTAATTTGTGGCTGTTGATGCTAACTGTGGCATCTACATTGTATTTGGCATGTGGATGATGAGAAATGGTGAAATATATTTGTGGACACCTAATTCTGTTTATCCATGTTCTAGACGTGTTTGTGAAATAACATCATGTTTGTGCATATTACCATGAATTTTGTATGAAAGTGTTAAATATATTTCCTGTCGGGACTCCATTATTTACTGTCGGGGCAGAGGCGACATGCCAATTTCTGTCGGGCTCCTCGTGGCGCGGAAAAAACTTTTTTCTGTCGGTTACAGTTCCTTTTCCTGACGGTGTATAATCGACAGTAAATTATATTCCCTGTCGGTACAAAATGTTTCCCTGTCGGTATCACACGACAGGCAAATTCTTTCTAGACCTGTCGAACAACAATCGTACATTCATATTCAAGAGTGGACCACTTTGACGGCACGGTTCACCGGGTCATCTACGGGTCGACGGCTCGTCGGCCGGGTCACTGAAAAAAGTGGAAAAAAGTTCAGCATATGGTTGGCAGAATGGCACTCGAGCACTGATAGTGGTAGCCCATGCATCATCATCATCATCATCAGATCATGCATAAACCAAACTAATTTTCCCAAGAAAATGTAACCAACAATGTAATTGTTAAATTTTTACAGAAGGGACTGGTGGTGGACAATATTACTCTGAATAGAGACGCAGTGAGCAGCAGTAATACATACGTCAATCATCTGTCATGGGTCAAAAGTGTACCTGCTGCATCAGAATTTGTTTTAATTTCTTAGCCGACCTAAGTTTGAATTATAAATCTATACCTCTTATATAAACAAACCCCACTATAAAATTATCTCAACATGCAAGCTATCCACATAAGCATTGCACTAAGCAATCCACTAAACTTATAATTATATCCAACTAGCACATGTAATTATGACAACTACCTCTTTATCCACTAACACACATTTAGTTGTTCACATTGACATGTCATCAAACCATTCATCAAAATTTATTTTAACATTTTTATAACTACTAGTAAAATGCCCGTGCGTTGCTACGGGTAAATATTCACACGGGTAAATATTCCATGACATCCAACAAAAAAGCAGAGGAGGAACTGAAAATCATATAATTGAATAGTCTATATCAGTATCCTGAAACAAACTTCTAATTTGAGATGAGTCCTGAAACAAACTGACATCAGTATCCTCCTATATTTTACCAAATTGTAACAGTTGGCTAGACTGAAAATAAGTTACAGAGTTATGATGCCAAAAATGACAGAGATATGAAACAGTCGATTAACAGAAAAATGCTCAAATGAAATCTGACTCACTCATGTTCTCTCAGCTAAGTTCTTTCCTCTTGTTTAAACAATTCTGTACCAAAAAAAATGGAGGCTTTAGTCATTGTGTATCCATATTTTTGTTGCAGAAAAAAGTTATTCTTATGACTACTGCACAGCTCCGGCCAGCATCTGGTTGGTCTTGAACAGGGACCTTCGCAAAAATTTTAGCAAAGAGATCAAAGAAGAGGAAACTAATTAGCTTATGTGGTCAGCTTAGCCGTAAGATAGATAGATGACACCAGGAGGTATAGGTTAACTGAATGACAATATACTGAAATTAGCATATAGAGTTTTTAGGTGGCTGCACAAAGGAGTTGCAGTACTTGAGTTTGCCCATGTTCAGTAATGATTTTCAGAAGTTGTAGAGTGCAGGGACAGAAACTTTCTGTGTGCATTTTGCAGCAACTAACACAAGGGAATAAGAGGATGTGCGTGAACATCTTAGGCTTCTGTCTTTATGCTATCCAAATATCTGAACAAACAAAATATCTGCACTACTATGAACAAAGTGTAGGATAACCAATGCAAAATTGCATGTTTATTTTCATGTTAATATGCATTTTAAACACTCATCTATATGAAAGATCCTATTAGGCATGATATAAAATCAGAGATGCTCCTATTAGGCATCAATAACAAATAATAGCATTACATAAAAATTACAGGAACTATTTAGCACAGCAAACATGGTAAACCATGTGATTATTGTTGCAACGGCAAACTATTCAACGTGTATGCATAGAATATATGAATCAATTTAGAAAAATATCAATTCAACTATACCTTGGTTCTTTCGTTACAACACACAACATGTATGTGGAAGGCATATATTTGTTTAAACGTGGCCTCTTCAAAAGTACCTTTTATCATTTGACATGGAGCAAATCAATTTGTTACAAATATCGATCTTAGACACCATGATCATTCTATGAACTCAGATCATAATTAAGCATCACTACCATTCTAAATGAGATTCTATATCCTTCCACTTTGCTGGTGTGGCCCCACTCCAGTTCCAGTTCACAACTACTTGTGGCCTAAAATGTTTTTAGTTTAAGAAATGTTTTACTGTCCAATTCACCTCGCTTAAGAAATGATAACAGTAATTAACCCAACTACTCTTTTTTTGTACTTTCCTATATATTTCCTTCCAATATCTAGAGCACGTGTCTCTGCTAGTCTCATTCAGTTGAGCATCAACAATTAAACTTCCTTTGTTGGCCCTCCTCACAGAATGTTTGTTTCAATGCAGGTGTTGATGTAACCATATCTTGAAGTTGACCACACTAACAAAACATATATGCAGCATGAGTCTTTTTTGGGCATTATCTATAGTTTTGCATAGGGATTAGGGAACAAGTCCTCCAGGGCTCTAGCCTTTTGGTGGTGGCAGATCAGGGAGTACTGCAGGCCTTAGCTTATAATCAAGTAGTGCTATATCTAATCTGTAAGCACAGCACATAAAAAAGACTATCTCATCACAGGAACCGTGATCAATGAATTAGATGGATGTCAAAATGAGAAGGTGAACTGTCATGCTCTGCCTTATTAGCTAGCTAGCAAAGAGGGATGGCTAACGTACCTAATGTGGAGTGTTGGAGTTGCATGAATGCTCAATTAGTCAGCTTGGTTCATTCCAGTGGTAAGATACTAACCTGGATAGTTCAGTTAAACACTACACATGACTTATATAAAGATATATCCAATCCCTGTCTAATTTTGCAGTGTATTTTAGTTTAAGACTTGCTTATCATTTATTTTATCACAGAAAAATTCACTGAACCTATATATTATTCAGGTGTCGCCCACAGCACAGGCGAAAGAAACTAATCATTTGGATTTCGAGTCACAGATTCAACAATCCAGATTCAACATGCGGACTTCTCAATTGGCACTTATTTCACAACTCAGAGACTAACGCGTGATCGATTTGGAACGAGAAGGCCAGCTGCATCGAATGGACGGGAACCAACGGGAAAACAAACGAATCGATCGAATCAAAGACAAGAGGCCAACCGTTGGGCGCGGCGTAGAACAACGACGACCATGAATGGACTCTTGTGAGGCCTGGAGGAAGGCAGGGAAGTTGGACACGTCGCCGTCCACGGAGCCAAGCAGCGAGGACGGCGAGGGCGCAGGGACGCTCGATCGCCGTCCACGGCTGCGTCACCCCACACCGCGCACCGAGGCAAGCGGAGCGGCTGAGGGCGCAGGGACGCCACTGGGTCACCGCCCGCTTGGTCGCCAGCCACGGCCGCGTCGGCACGCGCGGCGCACCGAGGCAAGGACGCCACCGGGTCGCTGCTCCGCCAAGCAAGCAGAGCTGCGGCCGCCCCGAGGCAGGCGGGCGGACGGCGGTTGGGGCTCGCGCTGGCGGCGCCTTGGCGTCGAGTAAGCGCGTCGGCGGCCACGGACGAGCACAGAGCTGGGAGCCGGGAGGCGTGCGCGGCGTGCGTGGTGGGCCGGCGGCGGGGGTCGGGGCGTTGGCGGCACCCTGGGCTCGACTGACCGCGTCGTCTTCCCCGGAGGCGGTAGCGTGCGCGGGCGGGACGGCGACGGCGACGGCGACGGCGACGCCGAGCTGAAGAGGACGGCGGTTCGCGAGGGCAAGGGCGAGGGCGAGCTGGGCGAGGCGGGAGGTTGTGGGGGCGGGGGCGAGGTGAGGCGTGAAGAACGTCGTGGGCGGGGCGGCGGTTCCGGGTGAAGACGATGCGCGAGGGGGGAGGCTGCGTGATTAACTGCCAATTGAGCGGAGGCAGGCCGATTAGCGATGGCTACGATACCATTTTATTCCTTTTAGTTGTTAGATAAATATAAATAATTTATTTTTAAAAATTAACTGGAATCCCCAGCAACGCACGGGGTATTCTCTTAGTATAAACTAAAAATTGATTTTTTTTTAGATAATGATAAACTAAAAAATGATACCTAGGAGCCTTGGCATTGAGGTTATTCTTCTTTTGTTTTGTTTTTGTGATTTCTTATACGCTCCCGTTTTAGCTATCCGTGCACCTCTGTGAGGACCCTTCTTCAAAGGCACTTTTTTTTTTTTTGAAAACGTGTCTCTGTGAGATCTTGACATCACAGACCCCAATTCTCTAGCGCATTGTGGCTGTTCGGCTAATAGTTTCTACCGCTAATACATCGGCTGATGATGTTGTGTGTGTGAGAAAAACATTTTACTGTGGCGGAAAAATCGGACTGATAAGTTGAAGCGAACCGTCAACTGTCACATCAATGTCCATACACAATAATTAATGTTATACTAGGCTCACATCACAATTTAATTATCTATAAAAGGCTAACATAAGCTACAACACATACAGCTTGTACATAAGTTACAAACAATATATATATTTGTTGCAAAAAATAATATATACTAACAAAAATATAAATAAAAATATTCTTTTTTATTTTTATAAGATTCAATTTCTAACAAATATTCTTTGGATCCACTAGCTAAACTTTAATTTAGCTAGCTAAACTTACTGTTAGGGATTCAAATGGTCCAGCTAAAGTTTAGCCGAGTTTAGTCATTTCAATGTAGCAAGTAAACTTTAGTTGGCTATTTAGCTTCAGGGATCCAAACGGCCCAGCTAAACTATGTTTAATTATTTCTACCCAGCTACAGTGTAGCTGAGTCTAGTAGTTATTAAACGATGCAAACACCACCCCAACTAAACTTTAACTAGGAGAACTTTTAGCTGGCTAAAGTGTAACTTCGAAATTTTAATTAGCTAGCTAAACTTTAGTTGTGTGGATCTATCAGACCATAAAGCCAGCTAAAATTTAAGTGAGCCTATTAGCTGGAGGATCCAAGCACTCGAACTAAAGTTTAGCTGAGAGAAATTTTCACCAGTTTTGCTATAAAATTTGCGCTAGCTACACTTAATTTTGTTGGGTAGATCATATCTATTTTTCTTAATGGAATAACTATAGTAGCTTACAATTTATAAGACTTATGCTAGTCTCAATGGTGGTTATATTGTGTTGTCATGCACATTTATTAGGGTGCCACGTCATCAGATTCTTTTATAGGGGCGGCGGTTCCTTTTTGCATGAAACGAATAGGAGAGAGAAGAGATTCTTTTCATCCCCACGAAACGACCTCGGCACCGTTTCCAACACCGTGAAATGAGATGAAACTTCCACTGGAGAAAGGAAACACGTTTCATCAGCAGGGACGGGTAGGCGAGGCCACCGCGGGCGCGCACCTCGGTCCTCCGTCAACCAATGCGAGCGGCAGCGACGGAAATGTGGACCGCGAGGTCCTCCGCGAGTTCCACCAAGCGACACCACTCCTCTGCGCGCCGCCCACCTCGAGTTGCACCACGCGATGCCCACCGCAGTAGCGGACCGCGGCGTCTGCCGCGCGCCAAGTGCCGCCCGCCGCTCCTCCGCGCGAGGCCGTGCTTCCTCATGCTCGCCACGAGATCGTCGCGAATCTGCCGTGAGACGCCCGGCTTTCCTCGTGCTCGCCGGCCGCTGGGCGGGCTCGAGCGGACCTCCGCCGCAGGTGCAAGCGGGAGGGCTCCGTCGTGGACTATGTCGACAGAAGTGTGGGGGTGAGTGGGAGGGTATGTCAGCTGTGGGGGCGTCGCGGGCTCCTCCGCAGTACGGGTGACCCCGCCGGGTGCCGCATGAGGAAGCAGGCGCTCGCCGTCGTTGGCAAGGGCTCCTCTGCCGCGCAGGCAACGCCACCGGACACGGGAGAGGCCGACGGGCGGGCTCCGACGCGCGGGCATCGACGAGGAAGGAGGGCACGAGCTCCGCCGGAAGCAGGCACTACTTCAGCTGCATGCTGGCTTCGATGCGCGACGTCCGTCGCGCGCGAGTACGCCGGCCACAGGTGCAAGGGTGAGCGGCGGGGGAAGAGATAAGTGGGACTCGGAGTCCAAATATAACCATATGAAACTGTGCCGTGAAACTTTCCATTGAGTGAGACCTCTATTTCATATATAAGTTTCCATTGGGTGAAATCGTGCATTGAGACTAGCCTTAGTACATTTTGTTAATCCAGCACGTAGTATATGGATCAAGAGAGAGTCAACCGAGTTAATATATAGCAGCAGACACAGTTGTTAACGTTGAGACATGTAACCATCTAACTCTTTATTTGCACTGTTGGATTTCTTCTAATGGATTTTTTTTTTGCAACCATTGTAAAATCTCTTAGTTTAACGGCTTAAGGTTTGCTATCGAAAAACTTATGAAATTTGTATTGGGTTAGCCAGTAGCTACCTGATGAGGGCCGGGCTCTTTTTCTACAAATTCGTAACTATGCAAATAGTTGTTCCTGCATCATGTGTGCATGGGTATTGTGCCTTCGTCACTGCGCAGACCACAAGAAGCAGCAGCAAAACTACACCCGAAGACAGCGGGCGACCTCGTCCAAGCATGGTAGTTGCTGGGCGACATCTCTGTGGCTTGAAAAGAGCTATCTTTCGAGAAAATACTAGTAATACAGATGAGTGTGCACGATGGATTTGCTATCAGCCACTACTGCAGAGTAACAAAAAGGTGACTAGCGTTTCAGAGACGGCTATATCGACCCGTCATAAATGAAGACAAATCAGACGGGTAACGAAGCCAGCCGTCTCCTTTAATGGAATCCACAGTGTAAGTTTATCACAGACGAAACTAGTAGAGACACGTGTTTGATACCACCCGTCTCAGATGTATCTGAGACACGTGTTATAGTCACCCGTCAGTAATATGAAATAGATTATAGACTGTGTGTTGTTGCCCGTCTCATATATATCATATACAGAGATGGGTTATAAATTACAGACGACCTGTCTCTGTTTACTTAATTAATTGAGACGGCTATTGTATCAACCGTCATTGCTAGCATTTTTTTTAGGTGATCGATCGATGAGGCGCAGCGGCGCATTAGGCCGAGCAAGCAATTGCGCGCGGCTGGGCCTCGGGGCTGGCCGGCGGGCGACGCCACGTGCACGCTGCACGCGTGCAGGCTGGCCGGCGGGGGAGGAGATCGAGCCCGTGCGCGAGCGGCCGGCCGGCCGCGCGTCGATCTTTATTTGCAGGCGCGCGCGCGAGGTCGCGCGCGGCTGGGATGCGCGCACGGGCGTGCCCTGCCCGGGCATACATGCTAATTAATAACCCTGATACGCAGCTGTGTTGCTGGTTATAAATTAATCGTGGCCAAAGACTTAATTAATGAACAAACCCGGCCCAGGTGATTTGAAGTGTGTGAATTGGCTTATTAACAGAACGAAACTCCTCATTTGTAAATTGGCTTCCCAAGCTCTCAAGAATATCACGTCTGAATCAAAGCAGAGGGCCATTAATTGAGAACCATTAAAATTCAAAAATTGCCATCCTTATAATTTCTTACATTATTCCAAGTAATGATAAGTTGATTCAGATTCTTTAAACAGATACAAAAGGAGTGCAGAAAATGACATATGCATAACATTGTCATCAAACCGTCTTACAAGCGAGGCAAACCATAATTTAAGGTAGTAAAGAATCTGGATTCAGACAAGTTTTCAGTCATTTCAGATATACAAAGTCGCATTGCTCAACATGACTTAGCAGGAACCATTTTCCTCCTGATCATTGCCTCCTTGCAGTTCAATCCTTCTGGTCTTTTTTGCCACTGCCTGCTTTGGTCCTCCTCCCCATCAGCTTTTGCGTCAACCAAATCTTCATTGTTCATGTTACAATAGCATGGTCCTTGGAACCTCGATCACACCCCTCAAATGTCTCTTTTTTCATTTTCTGCAATTGTTTCAGAAGCCTTTTGAGTGGGGGTCCAAAGGCTATGTAACTGCAAAAACTTTTGGTGACATATACCAGATCGAAGTATATGCAGAGAGGAAGAATCAGATGCCACGAATTGCTTTTCCCAATCAACATTGCCAGCTGTAGACAGGAGAGAATTGAAAAAAGCTAGGTTCCCAGTTTCCAGGAATCTTGATAGAGATGCGTTCTGCATTACCTTGGCTAGTGAAGTTGTTCCAGAGCTTGATTCATTCAAAAATCTTTCTGCTAGCCTGAATACTCATTTCCCACTGCTTTTCCGGCAACAGTGCTGCAGCATTCCATTCTGCAGATGTTGGTTGTGCAGCCCCCCTGCTCGTCCTCAGGAAGTGCCAACCATTTGCACATCTTGTATGTGGGGTTGTCCCATGTTATACCATTCTAATTGTTGGCACTGGCACCAAGCACCACGGTGAGCAGACCCTGCTCACCTTCCCTCTCCCTCTCCCTCTCCCTCTCCCCCGTCCCGAAGAAGAGAGCTGAGCTCAAGAACACGCACACACAGCACTGCACTGTCTTCAGCATTGGCTGAAGACTAAACTGAATATGGTGGCAATGAACTGGTGTGGGTTGCTGCCCTTGCCTTCTATTTATAGCTGAAAATGACTATAAAGATTAGCCCTGCTAGTGGCTTTCCAAGAAATTACAAAGAGAAGACCTTGACTGTTGTAGCAATCTAGTCAAGTCTTAGTCTAATTAATAGTCCTACCTGGCTGCTAGGAAGCTAGCTGCTCTGCAGTTGCAAGGAAAGTGCACTGCAGTAACAAGAAAATTTCACTGCAATTGCTTGCATCCAGTAGTGAATGGTAGCAGCAGATTAACTTACACTAATTGTGCAGTCCTGCATTTTCTGCATTCTTTGGAGCCTACTCCTGTACCAAGTTCAGAAGTTGGTTGTTATGATACTCATTAGCAATTTCCATCAGTGTATCTTTCCACATGCATGGTTCAAAGGTAGCAGAGGACCCTCATGAATAGATTACGAAATGGTGTGCAGTCCTGCATTTTCTGCATTCCCTGGAACCTGTACCAAGTTCAGAACGAAGTTGGTTGTGATGATACTCATCAGCAATTTCCATCATTGTATCTTCCGCATGGTTCAGAGGTAGCAGAGCCCTCACGATTCAGAGAATTTCAGATTACGAAATCCTTCTTCACCTGTGGACCAACCAACTGATCAAGGCCAAGGTCAACCTCCTCTTCAACAAAGTTATCAGGTCCTCATCAATCGAAATGGTCTAACAGTACTCCTTCACCTATAACATGAGGAATCAGGGATGGGGAAGGCATTTACCAAATTGTTATCAATCTGCTTGAAATCTCGATCCACGTTCTGCTGCTGTTGCTGCAGAGGTATGTTTTCTTCCACCTCTCCAACTAAGTCACTGAGCTCAATGAACTCATCAGTGACCTCCTGAGGATCAGCAGTGTTATTTAGATCCAGTAAACCAATCACCTCCTCTTCCTGTGGTAGAATATTTAGGTCCAGTGGAAGCTGAACTTGATGCTGCTGATCTTGTTGCCGAGCTCCGCGGGCCGCTTCGTCTTTCGTGCTGTGTTAGTCCTGCGCGCGCGCCGTTTCTCCGCTGTTGGGCCTCGCCTGCTGTTTACCTGGGAGTTCATACCAAACATGCTAAGGATCCCACGGGATCACTTGCTGACAAACAATTTGCAGGATCATTCTAGTGTTCCTGCTCATTTTGGTAATCCATTTGCTGCACAGTCTGACCCTATCCTTGCTAATTCTGCTGATCATTTTGTTGCACATAATGATCTTGCTGCACAGCTAGTTGTCCAATTCCCAAAAGAAAGGAACAGAAGTCACCCATTTCATCAGCTAATTCTAACTCGCATATCCTGCAGTCTGCACCATGCATCTCACACTGGATATTCGGATATTCCAACAGTCATCAGTGATGTCTAGGGGATCAGAGTAGGCTATTAACTGAGGTATTCCCTGGACACTAGTTACCCTAACCCCGCCACGATCCAACCAGTAAAATCACTACTTGCCTCCCATTAAATCGATCAGCCTTCCCAGGCCACTGACAGCATATTGCCGTTCAGACCTGTAATCTTCCCTGAACAGCATATTGCCGTTCAGACCTGTAATCTTCCCTAGGGAAACCCAGCATCAACACCCAACAATCAACACTGAACACCGCCCGCACACACCAAGATACAGCAAGATCTTGATGCAAAGAAGCAGTTGGTTGCATTGTAAGTAAAGATACAAGGGATGAAGAATGGATGCAGTAGCACAATATTGTCTGATGAATGCAGTTGCTTTTGAATGTAATATAAATTGGATCCTTTGTTTTCCATGAAATAAATTTGAGTCGTCTTTGTGCACACGTGTTCGTTTGAAAAATAAGGCAAACATGCCATACAATCATGAATAATAGGGGATACCATTTCAAACAGAAACCTGACATTGTCACCACATATATATAGATACAAGTAGTGTTTGTTACAAAAGCATGTGAGTCATAACTGCGCTCCTATTTTACACCAAAAAGAGGGCAACTAAGCCATATGAGTTTGCAGTTCACATTGTCACCACAGATGAAGTTACACAAGTTCCAGGGAAAATTTTGTCTAAGGATTCAGAAGTCAATTTTGTCAGGGAAAATGATATACTCAGTGCATGCTTGGGCCGAGAACACACAGGTCGCGTGCGTGGTTTTTCAAGCTACAAGGGATGGAAGCATGGATTTCCAGAATGCATTGACATGTACAAGAAGCGAAAGAGGGCAGGAATCGATGTTGTTGCTCTGAAGGCTGAACTGAGGGCTGAGCTCATGGACGAGTTCATGAAGATGGGTCTGTTACCTGGAGGACAGACAGGTCCAGGTTACATCCCAAGCACTCGAGGTGGACGAAATAGTCCATCTGCTCCTGACCATCATGATCTGGTAAAATTGGATAAAGCCGATCCCATTGACTTTGTAGATGAGCCTACCCCATGTGCCCTTCTCACCCCGTTGGGGGATCAAAGATTGAGGCTGCAAGGGTCAATTTGTATCCACTTCAAGGTGATGTCCAAATACTTCCTGGGTATGCAGTGGTTAAGGTGGAGTATGTGCACTACCCCTTCAGGTGTCATTTGCTGGATCCTCCCCTCAATGTTGGGATAACAACACTTGGGCAAGCCCTTACGCGAAGGATCCAATGGAGGTGTTCTGACATTTTGATGAACCCAGAACCCATGGATTATTCCGTAGGTCACAACTCTATAACTCAGTTGGAACCAGCCCTTCATGTGTCCATGAATATGGTGACGTCTGGTTTACCTGTCAGTTCCAATGCTATTGGTACTAAAGAAGTGTCAATATCGAAGTGTGGAGACCAGCAGCAGCATGTGCAAAATCTGGGTGGTGCACCCAAGGGGTCCAATTGTATTGCAACTGAGAAGGAGCAGACCTTTGTTGAGCCTGATGATTTGGATTTGCAGATGGATACACAGATGGTTAACAATGGTGATAGGCGGAAGGCTGGTGGTGCCCGCATCAGTTCCAATGCTATTGGTACTGAGGAAGTATCAATATCTAAGTGTGGAAACCAGCAGTACCACATGCAAAATTTGGGTGGTGCACCTGCTACTAAGAAGGCTAAGGTGGATACACAGATTGCTAAGCAGAAGAAGCTTAACAAAGACAGGCTGAAGGTTGATGGTGCCCAACAAATGGAAAAGCAGAATAAGGACGACAAAGCCCATACGGAAGAGAGGGCACGCCGAAATGTGATTTCAAAATATGCAACGAGAACATCCGATTTAGTTGACAAGAGAACAGCAGGGAAGGGTAGCAAAAAGAAGAGGGCCTCATCTGAAATGACCAAAGCCAATCCCAATTTCAAGTATGGAGAGGCAATGCTAAATGAAACACAACTTGCCCGTTGTGGTCCTTGGGCCAATGTCCTCCATGTCTACTATATTGAAGCTTGTGCTCAACAGGCCGTTGACATAACGATTAATTACGACCGTTCCCAGTTATGGCATACTGGAGAGTTGGGTAATGACTTGGTTGTTGGATTTAATGAATTGTATGCCCTCCTAAACTTCGATGCACTGGACATGGGCCTCATTTACACCGCTTTTGCCCTGTAAGTTGAGAGCTCCCATTTGAATTTGGTACATGTTTCAGCCTGTTATATAAGTGTTTCATTTTGTCTCATTTTTGGCACCTGAAAGATAGATTTTGCTCCTTTAGCACTTTAGCTTGCAGGTAGCTAAATATCTAGTTACATTTTTATTAGAATCAACTGTTTTTGTGTTCCAATTCTGCTGAACGTGATTATAAAAAAATTCATTAAAAATGTGATTATTAGGATTGCAGAAGCAATGTTTAATAATCCCCTTTTGTTTTGCCAACAGATACATGGTACAAAAGGCTAAGGATCACGAGTTGCCTGTGGCCATTATGGACCCCCTGATGCTCACGAAATCCTACATTCATGACAATGAGTTGACTGTTGTGGATTATTTGGTAAACGTGTTTAATAATTTTGGAAAGTTGTCAAGTGGCCTTATAATGTTTCCCCACAATACTGGAGATCACTTGTTATTGGTGGTAATCATCCCGAAGTGGCACAAGGTCCTTTACCTTGACTCTGACAGATCAAAACAGCGGGACCATAAGTTGTTGAAAACAGCAATTAACCAGTAAGTTTGGCTTGATCTGCATTCTGCAATTTTATGTGGGACACCACACGATCGCATGGTCACGTTGCATGATTGCAGGGCTTTTGCTCTTTCTAATTACAAAAAGAAGCCAGCTAAGGGTCCACTTTTTCATGCCAGTAAATTTTTGGTACTAATAGAATTGTTATGTTTTGAAAAGTTAATTCATCTTTAGTGGGTCTGCAGCGTGCACTGATCCTTTTCATGCTTATTTTCTTCGCTAGTGCCACCGGCAACCCGATGAAAAGAAATGTGGCTTCTACACTGCACATCACATGACCTTAGCCCTGGTGGCTGCAAGTTGTAAAGATCCTGATGTATGAAGTACTTCTGCGTACTCCTCAACCTAGAATTGGCTCCTCGGTACTGATTTATTTTTTGTACGTCTTAATTGAATTCCTGTTTATGTATGCCAGGATTTTGAGGTGCCATCCGCAGAACTGGATATGTGTGTGCTATTTGGTATCCAAGAAGTACTTGCCAAATTGTTGGTGGAAAGAAAAGGGCTGGAAGTCTCGTGAAGACGCCAGAATCTGCAACTGTGAACCTTGGAGATCGAACTATAATTTCAGTGATGATGTCTATTTTTTTATAAACACTTTGTGTAACTCTGGGGGTAAGCTCCTATGCAAAATTTGCTGGAGATAAGCTACTATGCATAATTTGTGACGGGCTGTATGCCAGCGATTCTGTGTGTAGAGACGGATATTCCCGTCGTCAAGGATAATTGTTACGAGCCGTCTCAAATACATATCTGTGACGGGTACCCTACCAGCATTGAATAGACTTCAGAGACGGTTTTTTCCCCGTCTGTTTCACATGTTAGCTGAGACGGGGTGGTACCCGTCGCAATTCTGGACACACATTTGAGACGGGTGCATCAGGCGCACAGCAACGACGGCTGTTCCCACCGTCTGTAGAAAGTTGAGACGGTCGACTTTGAGTAGAAACCGGATTAATATTTGCGACGGTTGATATCTACAGCCGTCTCTTTTAACTAATAGTAGAGACGTTTGGATACCCGTTACAAATAAGGCCTTATTAAAGACGCAAATTCTGAGACGCTTGCGTAATACGTCTCTAAGTAAACTTACCAGCCGTCGCAAATCTGTAAGTCTGTGGTAGTGAGCATGGCTCCGTGCGCTTAAATTAGGAATGCACTACTCCATTGGGTACTTGACAGGACTCATAAAAATTAGGGCCAAACTAGAGGTTTCCCACTCATATCCTGAAACCCTAACCTCACCGCCGCCCTCAATAACTTGGTGGGAACAGGACACTGAGGCACGGCGAACACTACTACGAGTGCGTCACATCTGAGGGCACTGAGGAGAGGGAGAGCGAGTGAAGCTTATTGAGCCTCGGCATTTTACCGTGACGGGCCTTATTGGACGCCTGCCATGGTAAATCAATTTACCGTGGCGGAAAAATTGCCCGACACACTATAACCAAAAAGTGCCCGCCATGGTAGATTTACCGTGGCGGGCCGCATGCCACGAAGGGGCGACGCTATGCGAATTGAATCCGTAGTGGAACGTCTTTGACTCATGTTTGTGTACTGTTGGAACTCGACAGTCACATGCGCGTGCCGTATCAAAATTATGTCTGATATGTTGGTCCCCTTCGACACAGCCTTCAATAGCATCGTAATATGATTCGCCGGGTCATCTACGGCTACGGGTCAACAGCTCGTCTGCCGGATATCACTGGAAAACAGAATGGTTGGGACTTGGGAGAATATATGTTACTTCAACATTGATTAGCGCTGGTGCAGTCGTCGTCTCGCTGTTTATTTGCTCCTACGTACGACGACTACGCGATACGGCCGCGCAGTGCTCCAGATCTTTTGCGTCGTTGTCGCGTATATTGACCGGAACATAAAGCCGAGTGCGCAACTGCGCACGCCCCTAGTGCTACCACGCTCTGCTGCTCGAGTCTTCGTCAAGCAGCGCAGGGGAGCACCGTCGGCATTCCGTGGAGGATTTGTTTGACTCCGCTGATCCAGCCAAGATGACAACACCAGTCCACCAACAGTGTCTTGTTAGTTTCCACGTCCGGGAAAAAATGGAGGTAGCTTTCTATGGGACTGTTTCACTGTTTGGATGTTCAAAACAGGTTTAATTTGCTAACTCATCTGTAGTCTTAATTTGATATCTGCTAACTCGTGCAGCAAGCTTTAATTTGAGAGCGGACCCCAAGATAACACCACCAGTAGACACCATGCAGATCCAACATCTGTCATCTAAAGATATGAGCATTTTTAGACGCAGTTTTAGATCCCAGCCTCTAAAAATCATTTTCCAGAGATGGACTCTGGCTTGGAAACCATTTTAGAGGTGCATTTCGATTGAGCTGTCTCTACTAGAAACTTCCTTTGTTTGCTAAAAAACGTTTGTGTAGTAGTGACATTTATTTTTGAAAATTGCTAAATATGTTTTCACGTTTCCACGCTAGAGTGGGCCGACAAACCGGTGATGTCCGGGTCACGAAAAAAAAATAAGGAGTCTTTCACCATATGTCTTCCATTTATCTTCCAATAGGGTTAGTGGACGACTCTGGTGTCTTGTGGCATTAATTATCTGTAGCACTTACATAATGACATCTACAACTCTACTAGAACGTAATTAAAGTAGAGTCAAGGTCAACAAAACAAAAGGAATGGCGTTGTTTTGATCCGGGTCATGGAGAGACATTGCCGTTACGAACCATGTCCAAGTTTGACCAATTTTTGTGACTGAAATATGCATTAGCCATTCTCTGGTTCCTGGAATTTTTTAGAGGTGGTGCTAATAAGGTGAGTGTGCGCTAGCTCCATAAATACAGACACGTAGTAATTAAGCACCACAACTCAAAGTGTTATTTTTATGGATTGAAACCCCTACTGAAATTTTATTATTAATAAAATTAGTGTTACAAAACTGAATCAAGAGACGAAAAAGGTTAAAAAGAACATAGCCAAAATTATAAAAGCATTCTATCCATAAATCTATGAGTGGGTGAAGTACTGAATTTGTTGTATAATAACCGGAGAAAAACTCTTTCTTGAAGACATACTTGCATCTTTGAATTGGATGTGAGATGTTCTTCAAGATGATGTCATTTCGAATGATCTATATTGCCCAACACAGAATGATAATTGTAATGTCCCACCCCTCCGAGGTTGGACCCGCTTACATCTAGCCGCTTATCCAGGACATAGACTTCCCTCACAGACTAACACTAGTCTTTTCTGCGCACTTTATCGTCACTCATGCGCACCCGGGAAATACTTTCTGGTCGATCACCTATACCCATTTTTTAGACATGGGCTTCCGGAAAAGAAGTTGTAATTTGTTAGTATGATTATCATATTAATCCAATTAATCCTATTAAGCCCTGGGCCGGAATGTCTCTGATACCATTTGTAACGTCCCGCCCATTCGAGGCTAGGCCTGCTTACATTTGATAGTTTTCCTAGGATATAGACTGCCCTTACAGACCAACATCAATCTTATATGCGCACCTTGTCCTCACTCGTGCGCACCTTGGAAGTACTTCTCGGTCGGTTACGCATCGCTACAAGCCAAGCATGCTTAACTTTAGAGTTTTTTAGGAGATGGGCTTCCGGAAAAGAAGTTACAACTTGTTGGGATGAGTATCCTATTAATCATGTTAAGCTCTCGGCTAGGATGTTACAATAACTATTTCCATTCATAAAGGTTAATTCATGATCTTTGATGCTCTCCAAGATTATCAAGATATCATCAAGTTTGTTGTTGTAAATGAAAACTCAAAGTTTGCACAAGTAGAACAAAGCAGCTGCTATGGTTTGATTAAATTAGTAGTGCTTGATTCCATCAAGTAGAACAAAGTAGCTTCATTCATTTTTAATTTTTTTCGAACAATTTCGAATGATAGACATGTCCTCTTGCCAAAGTTATAGTGCTTGACAAGATGTAAAACTTTGTAGTTCAAACTTTTTTTATTTGAGATTATTTAATGGTCAAAATATTCAATACGAGATTACGAAATGCTAATATGGAAGAATAATAAGATACTCCCCTGTGCGTGCCAGACTTCCGGCTTCCTCAGCACTTTGCCGCTTGGTCCCTCTACGGAACATGGTTCAGTACTGTTCAACACAATGTTTATTTACTGCTTAAAACACTGGTCCAAACCATGTTTTCCAGTTTACAGGACTACATATATGCCTGCTAAGTGCTAAGAACACTGCTCTGTTCCATATCATGTTTTCCGGTTTACAGGACTACATATATGCTCTGTTCCAAACCATGCTTTCGTGTTTGCATGTAAAGAAATGCTTCTCGCAGCAGTGTACATAGTGCAACTGAACATACACAGAGAGGACATGTCTGCATCTCTGAAGGAGCCATAGCCGTAGTGGCGTAGTGCAGTGGCCATAGTGGCAGTAGTGCGCAGGTCTATTGCCGTGTTACAAACCATGTCCAAGCTTGACCACTTTGTGTGGCTGAACAATAAGCACTACTGAATAAATTTCTCGCATTCTGACCACTAAGGTGGGAGTTTGCTAGCTCTGTATTAAATATAAATATGCACACACGTTAGCTTCACAAGCACCACGACTCAAAGTTTGCATTCCAGAGTAGAAACACCAGCAGCAACGCCGCAGTGTAGATGGCCACCATCCCTGGTTTCCCTGTGCTTGTAATCACCATCTTGCTTGCATTTGCATGCACATCCTGCTTCCTCTCATTCTCAACTGCATCTTCTTCATCTCCTGCTACACTTCACAGCACGGCATCTGATGATACCGATCTCCAGGCCCTGCTTTGCCTCAAACTCCACCTCTCCGACTCCGACTCCGCTGCAGCCATGGCTTCATGGAGAAATGACTCGTCAGTGCAGTATTGCAGCTGGCCTGGCGTCACCTGCAGCAAGAGACACCCATCTCGTGTCACCATGCTGTATTTCGACACGGCCAACCTTAGTGGCCAGATACCGCCATGTGTTGGCAGCCTCACATTTCTTAGGGCTATCCACCTTCCAAACAACAGGCTGAACGGGCACATTCCGCCAGAGCTTAGCAACCTGAATCGCCTCTTCTATTTGAACCTTAGCTACAACCATCTCATGGGCATGATACCAAGCACTCTATCCTCCTGCTCCCGCCTCCAGTTCATCGATCTTTCGAACAATCTCCTTGAAGGTGAGATCCCCTCAAGCCTGATGAGCAATAAAAGTTCACAACTGCAGGAGATCATTCTGAGCAACAACAAACTGCATGGCAGCATCCCGGATGGGCTGAGTACACTCTCCAGCCTTTCAGCTCTACTTGTCGACAACAACACACTAACCGGTGGCATCCCACCTTTCCTTGCAAACAGTTCATTGCTTGAATTGCTAGATCTAACAAACAACCATCTTAGTGGGGAGATTCCTTCTGTACTTTTTAATAGCTCATCAATTGTAGTGCTAGGCCTTGCAGGCAATAACTTTGTTGGGTCCGTGCCACCTCTAGCGCATATCTTCTCACCACTAGACACCCTGATCCTGTCCGATAATAATCTTTCAGGTAGCTTACCTTCCTCACTAGGAAATTTTTCAGCTCTCACTTGGCTCTTGCTTTCACAAAACAACTTTCAAGGAGCTATTCCATCGAGTTTAGGCATGATTCCAATCTTGGAACAACTAGACCTCAGTTTCAACAACCTATCAGGGATTGTTCCAGCTTCTCTTTACAACAAAACAACACTTACATACCTCAACTTCGGCACCAACAGACTCAGTGGGGAAATTCCACATGACATAGGTTTTACCCTTCCAAACATACAAATATTGATTCTGCAAGCAAATCATTTCCAAGGTCAGATCCCTACTTCACTAGGCAATGCTATAAATATTCAGGGGGTGGACCTCCGTGACAATTCATTCCAAGGTATTATTCCTTGTTTTGGGAACCTGTCCAGCTTAACTGGACTGAATCTTGGTATGAATCAACTAGAATCCAGAGACTGGTCATTCTTGTCCTCATTAGCAAATTGCAGCCAGTTGGTTTTATTATGCCTAGACAGGAACATCCTTAAAGGAGCATTACCTGTTTCCATTGGGAACCTTTCGAGGGGCTTGCAAGTACTATTGTTAAGCGAGAATCAAATATATGGAACCATACCACCAGAGATAGAGCACCTTACAAACCTTACCCGTCTTTATATGGAAAATAATTTACTTGCTGGAAACCTCCCTAATTCCATTGGAAACCTTCCAAACTTGTTTGTTCTTAGCTTATCCCAAAACAAACTTTCTGGACAGGTTCCATTTTCTATTGGTAACCTCAACAAACTGAGTGAGCTCTATTTACAAGAAAATAATTTCAGTGGTTTGATCCCAACAGCTTTAGGATGCTACAAATTATCTATACTAGACTTGAGAAATAACAATTTGTCTGGTGAATTTCCTCACTTCCTTCAATATGCTGTAAATTTAAACTTTCTTGACCTTTCATATAATAGGTTCTCTGGAAACGTGCCATTATGGGTAGCAGAAAAAATGCGCAGCTTAGAGGTGCTAATCTTAAGGTCGAATATGTTTCATGGTCATCTTCCTTGGCAGTTATCAAGGATAGTTGGACTTCATTACCTGGACGTAGCACAGAACAACATATCAGGAATTATACCTTCATCCCTAGGAAGGTTGAGAGCCATCGCAGATCCACGTGAAACAACAGATGATGACGACAATATTGTCGTCACCATGTCCCTTCAAAAAAAAATTAATTTTTTTTTTTGAAGGGACATGGTGACGACAATTTTTCTCCCTTCATTTAATATTCACAGTAACGACATCGTATCAGCATTCATAAAAGGTCGAGAGCTTAACTATACCCATGAATTGACAAAACATACTGCGTTGATAGATTTATCAAGCAATGTTTTCATTGGAGAGATTCCGAAAGAACTAACTTTACTCAAAGGCCTACGGAGTTTGAATCTGTCTAATAACCAATTATGTGGACCGATTCCAGATGACATTGGTTCTCTAAACAAATTAGAATCCCTCGACCTATCTTACAATTATTTCAGTGGCAACATACCATCAAGTTTATCAGATCTAACATTCTTAAGCTGCCTGAACTTGTCATACAACAATTTATCAGGAACAATCCCCTCGGGACAACAACTACAAACACTCAACAATCAATATATGTACATTGGTAATCCTGAACTTTGTGGGCCTCCTCTAATGAAGAAATGCTCGATGAACATAACAAATCCAACAGTTAGTCAACAACATGAAGGTGTCAGATCATGTTTTTACATCAGCATGAGCTTGGGATTTATAATGGGACTTTGGAGTGTATTTTGCATCATGTTGTTCGCAAAAACATGGAGGATTGCTTACTTTCAGCTTTTGGACCAGTTATATGACAAGCTTTAAGTGCAACTTGCTGTTAATAACGCTGCCATTCCGAGGAAATTTCAAAGCAAAGAGATTTGAAGGTTTTCTTCTACCCTTTCTCCATGAACCTTGTTTACATATGAAGCTTTTTTACAACATTGCTTAGATAATGATGTTGAATCTAATCTTAGCCTAAAACATGTTGCACATGCACACAGGATCTTAATTAAACATATATAGTCTAACACATGACCACAATTATACATGATGCGGAATACTAATTAAATGTGTGCCAGTATTGGCAGTCGCCATCAGCACCTTTGGTGGTGAATGTAGTCGTCGTTGGTGGTGTATATCAATGTAGATCAATGACCGAGGGTTTGGGAACCCCTCTACAGTTGATGAACTCGCTCTTGTGTAGTCGACACCCATACTGGCCTAGATAGGGATCGGACCTTTTTGATCCCTCAAGCACCTAAGCGATCGATTATGTAAATAGTCACGTGGGGGCTCCAAGGATGTCTCCTCTTATTTATAAGCTCTGTTCCGCTAGGCGTTTCTGGCCGTACGCCTAGGCGGGATTAGTCGCTAGGCGGAGCCCTCCGTCGCGACTAGGGGGTGAGGCATCGTCCTCGGCGCTAGGCGGCGCGGAGGCGAGCGCGAGGCGGACGCGCGCGTGACTCGGGGGGGGGGGGACCCTATAATATCTAAGGGTTGCCTCTAATCACGGCAGATCTAATCTGTTGGATACTTAATGTCAGGAGGAGCACTAACTTAACAACTAATTGATTTCATAATTAACCTTGAGATTAGTCGAGATCACATTCCAACATTCTACCACTTGATTGAATGACTAATGCACTTATACAACTAATGTTCTATTTACAATTATGATCACACTCAGTACTACAGGAACCCTAGACCAATGCATCATCAACAGCATTAATCTCCGCTCGGACGCCATTGCCATATTTCACTGCAATGCCTTACTAGAACGCTTATTACTTATTGTGAGTACATGATCCTATTACCCAGTCACTAATGCTCTCCACAAAACCCATAAGAATTTAGCTAGTAAGCGTATCTATGACCATCATCTTAGTCCTTATGTGCTCAACTTTAATAATTTGACCCTAGGTTTTATCTTTTACAACACAGTACTTTAGATCACCTAGTACTATTATTTGTGTTGTCGACACATGTTAACTGCAAAAGTAGTTTCCACAGTTGATCTACCTATTTTGGAGTTGCAATTAAGTTATCCTTTGTATGAGCACGGTTATAGAAACCATAGGTTAACAACAAGTAGTTTCTTGGTGCGATATCCTATATTATAGAAACTACTTGGTGTCTTCCATTGAAAATGCCACTAGATGCTAACCCTGATGGATATAATAATAACCTAGCAAATTTCGAATTAAGTAGACCCCTGCAGTGATCTGGCTCCCAACGTTTGAATTTTTGTTGCGGTTACTCTAATTTTATGTCAAAATAGGGCCCACCGGTGCACCAACACAATCAAATCAACACTACTTACCTTTAACCTTCTAGGGCAACTGGCCACTGTAGGCAACCACCGGTAGTCAAGAACTATGGATTCGATCAAGAGCAGGACGTTCAGTTAAACTTAGGCAGGGAAAAATAAACCACTGAAATACATTTTTTGGATAAAGAAGTCAATCTGCATACATTCAAACCTTCAAGTTAATTAGTAGTATGAAATGATGTTTGCTACTGTCCGTTTTCTCAAAATTTTGCTAGAATTTCTATGGATGAATGCTCACTTAATCTGACACCATGGATGAATGCCTATTTCAGATGGATATGATGGAAAATTATAAATAACGGTGGTCGTCTGGTCACACACCATTTGGAGATCTATCACTAGTAGAGAACGGACTTTCGAATCTATGCTTTAGTTCCGGCCCTTTTCTGGCCCGGGACTAAAGTATGAGTTAGTCCCGGTTGGTGGCCCCAACCAGGATTAAATCCCACGCCCAACGGCTCTACCCACAGTCTTTGCAGGCGCGGCGCAGGCGGGGGACAGTCGGGGTACATTTAGTCCCGGCTGTTTCTATTTATCCCGATTGAGGACCAACCGAGACTAGAATGTTAGCCTAAAGTCCCGGTTGGAGCAACAAACCGGGACTTGGCCCGCTATATATACACAGAATTTGCACTATTCCCCCGCCGGGGACATCAAAAATTCATTTGCATCATCTTGTTCTTGCTTGGGGGAGCGAGTTCTTCACTTCTTCACCGCTGTCGGCTACATCTTGTTCAAAAGGTTAGCAAGTTTTTGTGTATCTTTTAATATTTCAATGGTAAATAGTGTAGATTATTCCATAGTTTGGCAATATAAGCTTAGTAATATGTTGTTTTTAGATTGAGAACAAGATGGTGAGTTTATATGTGTATGTGCATATCTTGACACATTATTATTAGGGAGAATTGGTTGTGGGACATGCAAAGTGGTGGCTATTTGCTGAAGGACATCGTCACTTTCAAGTTTGCCATAGGACACTCGATTCCTTGTAATTTGTCTAGCGTACATCAAGCCTAATCAAACATTATTATAAAATAGATATAAAATCATATAAGTGACAGAATATTATACTGTAAAATCTTCTACACCCTACATGATGAGAACAACAAAGTAAAAATGTTGTTTTACACTCAAATGATCATTTTTCACCTCTTCATAAATAGACCAAGATAACCATAGTTAATTTGCTAATATGTTTGTAGGACACTAAAAATCTTGGAAAAATTATAGAATGCGTACTTCAACAAATCTTGACAATGCTAAAAAATATCATATCAAAATAACAAAGCTTATATTGTTATATTTAGCATGACCGAGTTATAGATTTATCTCCGTGAAGCTTAATTGATATATCAAACTTTGTTATTTCGATCTGATATTTTTATCATAGACAAGATTTGGTGATGAATGCATTCTGTGATTTTTCTAGTATTTTTAGTCTCTTACAAATATATTAATTAATTAACCATGGTTATCTTTGTCTATTTATAAAGAGGAGTAAAATGGTCATTTGAGGGGAAAACAATATTTTTTACTTTGTACTTCTCATCATGCGAGTGTATAAGTTTTTACGGTATAATTTTCTGGCACTTATATGATTTTATATCTATTTTATAATAATATTTGATTAGGCTTGATGTCCGCTGGCCAAATTACAAGAAACTAGGGTGTTCTATGGCAAACTTAAAAGTGACAATGTTCTTGAGCAAATGGCCATCACTTTGGATGTCCCACAACCAATTCTCCCTTATTATTATTATTATTATTATTATTATTATTATTATTATTATTATTATTATTATTATTATTATTATTATTATTATTATTATTATTATTATTATTATTATTATTATTATTATTATTATTATTATATGTGTGTGGTATAGGCTAGATCATTCCATATAGTTAGACTATATTATATATATGGTATATTCTACGGTTATATAATAAGCTTAGAATTATGATTTTATTTAGATTGAGAACAACAAGGTAGATGGTGAATTATTTTTTTTCTAACACATTATTTCGTCACGCTCAGTGTAGTCGGTGAAGTTGAGCGAAAACAATTTCACTTCTGGCCGCCTATTTATGGCAATGGCTCCTGGATAGTTATTTGGTATTCATACTTCTCTAATATTCTATATATATACATTATATGCATTAGATTATTTAGATTCACTTTACTTACTGAGATGGTATTTTTGTGCCTATATATTATGGTTAAATTTTATCTATCAGGTTTCATCAACAACGAACCTTCCCTTCCGCCACCACAGCAACCTGGTTTCCACCAAGGAGACGCGTCATTCACTCCTAATGTGGCTGCTCCGAGATTCCCTCTGTTAGCAATTGTATGAAATATTTTTATAACATCTTTTTTATGCTAACAAATAAGTATAATTAGCTTACTAATTTTATTGTTGCATTGCATTTGTTTGTTGAAGTGGGTTTCCCCAAAGCATAATGGGTGCAGGATGCACTTAACTTGCTGCATGCCGAGCACTTCTAAGTGGACACGACCTAATACTCGACAATGGCAGTGTGCAATTAGTTTCACCATTCCTTCGAGGAGCCCAATGCACAATGCTCCCCCGAACATTATCCGTCATCCGGGGGGTCCATGCGTATCCAGGAGGAGCGTCGAAGTTCACACCGTCAAACAGTATTTAGAATCACTTCGACAAGTTGGCTATAATATACCTGATTTCTCGTACTTCAAGGATCTATCTTTGCGTTACACTAGTTACACTATTCCGGCAATAAGCGAATAGCACGCGCAGAACAACACTCTTGATATGGTAAAAACCATCATATATATTGACAATTAAGTTGTCCATAATATTTGTTAATTATTAACGTAATAATATTTTCTTTCTTTTCACCACTTGCAGATTATGCTCAGGATGTTACCCATGCTTCATGTGCCTTGATGCTCATTCTAGATACAACTACTGATCATTTCGGGTATGACTGGGATTGGGTTGCGGGCAACTATGGCCATGATACTACAACATGCAAACGGTTCTGTATAAGGTTCACTCCCAAGAGTGAAGTTTTAGTAGGTGACGTCTACGGTCGTCCAAACTTTGTGTCTCACGTGGCACGGCATAATGCAATCGTTCAAGCACTGTTGTACATTGATACTGAAAGGGGATACACGATCTGCGACATCAACAGCGATATATGGTTAGGAGGTGGATCGAAAGGCATGGCGCGAACCCTGACGGCAGTGATTCTGATTCAGATAGTTTTTAGTGTTTCATTAGTGCTTCTTAGTTTTAAGGTTTATGTTTAATTTGGTCATGTAATAACTTGCGATATTGACACAGTACGTAGTGTGGTGTTGTAGTTTAATTTAATGTTTCTTTATCTAAGTTTTGTTTGGCTCTAGTTATAAATTGTCATGGATGTCATTTGTGCAATATTTATTTTAGGTGTTAATCATGGTATCACTAGTATTTTAGATTTGAATTTAGAGATTAGTTAGTTTTGAAACTGTATTCAAAATAATTGAGTTGCATATAAGACAAAATTGTTGGTAGGTGGGAGAAATGCTTGTCAGTGTTGGTTTGGTGGGGAGCAGAGGGGGACCTTTAATCCTAGTTTGTAACATCACCCGGGACTAAAGGTACCACTGTCGTGGTAGGTGGGAGCAGGGACCTTTTAGTCTCGGTTGGTATTAAAAACCGGGATTAAAGGTCCCACCACTATTGCCACCTACCGCCAGCTTGCTCTCTCTATAAATAGCGCCCTCTCCCTTAGCTCTCTACTCACACACGGCGACACACACTACTCCACCCTACAAATAGTAGCCACAAAAATGGGGTCTCTGTGGGAGAAAGCCCTACACATACAAATATCACCACTATGGTGCACATCCAAGAGGTGCTAGAAGAATACTACTGAAAATAGAGCTGGGTCGAATGTTGGTGTCGCCCCCAGGTTGACGGTGCCATCTGAGGCTGTGCACTGATGCTCTCCTAGGGCGAGGATGCTACCGCATGGTGACGGCACCGAGCGCAATCCTATGGGCGCTGGATTGTGCTTGCAAGTCTCGTTCATCAGTACATCAATCCCCGGCACCCGAACACAGAGAAGGCGTGGACGCACTCAGGCATGAGTTCTTTCACACCTCCTTGATTATCTCGAAGCGGCACAACTCAGTACCACCTCAGCACATCTTTGATTTTATGATGCTAGAAGAATGCTACTGAGGTAGTAAAATTATAATGTGTTAGTACACTTTGATTGTAACATTGGCCTAAATTGATAAAGGTCTTTGTTATCGTATATGTAATTTGATTGTAAGGTTTTATTATCGTATATCTTATTTCAATATAATGTTTTCTAAAAAAATATATTTATTTTTTCTTGAATTCTATATAAATGGTTTAGAAAAATAAGGACAAATATGTCAAAAATAAAGTGAAATATTAGATTAAAATGATTGACAGACAAGAGGAAACATGCCAAAAATCTAGTATATAAAACATGACTAAAAGGGCGGCAACCCAAAGTCTGGGCGTAGCAGTTTTTTGCTGCATGCCAAAATCATATTTAGTCCCGGCTTAGACTGCCAACCGGGACTAAAGGTGGCCAGGGAAGCCAAAAATTTTGATTGCGCGCCAAAATAGGCTTTATTCCCGGGTCTGTTTGCCAACCTGGATTAAAGGTTGGTCCTTTTATCCCTGTTTGTAAAACAACCCGGGATTAGAGGCTAGTCCTTTTATAGGACCGTCTCCTAACAACGCTCCGGCCGCCGATGCCCGCCACCCCGCCGACACTCCACCCTCAACGCACCGCCGCTACACTCCGCCGCACCTCCTCTGCCCCGGACGGACGCGCTCCTCTCCGACCCCGACGCCCTCAACCCCGACGCGCCTCCGCCCCCGCCCCAGACCCCGACGCCAGCCACCCCGACCTCGTCGTCGACGCACCGGCCCCTCCTCCTCCGGCGGCTCCCCCAGCTCCCCGCGCGCGCCTTCATCTCCACTCCCGCTGATGGCCGCGCACCTCCTCCAGCCTCGACGGCCCTCCGACACCGACACGGACGCCCGCCTCCCCGACGCGCCTCCGTCCCCGACCCCGACTTCGCCCCCGACGCACCGACCCATCCTCCTCCGACGGCTCCTCCGACTCCCGACGCGCGCGCGCCTCGTCTCTACTCCCGACGCGCGGCCTAGTCGACGATGACCTCGACTCCGGCCCGTCGTCCCACCGCCACCGCCACCGCCACCCAATCCCAGGTTCCCTCGATGCCCTAGGTTAAAAACTGGGATGCATCATCTAATTATTCATTGAGATGTAATGTTTGGCTAGCATTATTTAGGATATGATTCTAGTTAACTAGTATGGAATGATACTTAGTAGTTAATTATGATTCTGGATAGCACTTAGTTACTTAGGATAGCACTTAGTTACTTAATTATGATTCTAGATACGACTTGTTCTATGATTGCGGTTAACTAGTATGGAATGGCAGTGTTGCTTGTTTTCTAGTGAACTGGTTGATGGCAAGTAGTAGGTGTACTTGTGCATTTCACTTGCATTGCAAATTTGCTTAGTTGTTAACAGATGAGTGATAGCTAGGAACATATGGATAGAAACCTACCTTCACTTGAACGTTCAAAAGACTTCCTCGGGGATGTATTCGATATGGGGTTCCAACCAATGTGCCGAGGCGCCTCTTCTCGTCAATAAGCATAGTAAGTAGCTATCTTCTTAATTAATTATGTTGTCCCCACATATCTAAATATCTAGTTTTAATGTATGTACTTATTATATGTAGGCAATTGATCTGTTCTATGGCTCGGAAACACACTAGCACATTTTTTGGATGATTTGGTGGCAGATGAGGCAATCACTTTGCTTGACGGAAAAGTGCAAGTAAAAATTGGTTTTGCCTTGCCCTACAGTCGGGAGGGTAGAGAACCAGGTGTGCTCAATTACATCTTCAAGACGGGTAGCCCTCAACATGACTTAATTACGGCGCAAAGATTTGCTGTTCTATGTTTAAATGAACTTGAAATTAGGGGGTACAAAGTACCTACTTGGTCTTTCATGAGGTCCGCTGCTTTGGATGCGGAGCTGCATCACGACATTGCTACCTACTGTTCGTGTCTTGTTGTTAACAACATTGATGATGTGGTCAGTCTCATAACTTTAGTTTAGATTCATTGATATATATATATATATGTGTACATGCGTATAAATGACTTTGATTATAATTAACCACTATATATATTTCTTAACACATGCAGATTGAGGAGTATGACTTGACCTTCACAGCTTGTAGTTTTAAAACTATTTTATCAAAAATCCTTCATCGCATGGGTGGTTTCACATGGTATTATAGTGGCATAACTTTCACTGTAGAGGGAGTCCAAGGAAACACTATACCACAGCCAATCTATAACGTCAGACAACGGTCGCTAAAACTTAATAAAAACATGAAACCAGTCGTTATAACTTTGTAACAGATCATCGGTCACTATTTTTACTTCTGCTAGCAGAACATCGGTTGCTGCAGATTGTTACCGACCATCGATCGCTACTCGCTAAAAGGAGACCAACAATCGGTCGCTACAGCTCATTTCCAGCCCACTAAAATTGGCGTGGCCCACTAGTCAATGAATGTGTCACCCAAAACCCTACCTCCAGCCACAGCTCACGCCGCCGCATCTCCATAACTCACGCCCACATCTCGTTCTGGCCATCTTCACCAGCGCCGCACCTGTGTCGTGGCCAGGGGGCGACATCCCTTCCGCGGCCACCGTCCCCGGCGCCGCGCCCATCTACCTCGCCGTCGTGGACTCGTCCCTGGCGCCCTGGCTGCCATCCCTGCTGCGTGCTCGTCGGGGTTGCCATACCCACCGGAGATGCCACAGCCCACAGCCATCGTCCCTTTTGTATGGTACTCACCGCTGCCGTCTCCCCTGTCTCTCGTTCCTCTTCTCCGCTCCATATGGCAAGTGATTTCTCTTTTATCCTTTAATTTCCATCGATTCCCATGTTTTATGTTGTTGAATGAAATCGAACCCCTCACTTGAGCATCTATTTGTGCAGCCCCCAACTGGATCTCTCTCGTTTCTCTGCTTGAAGGTACAAAAAAAATACGTTTCTTTTGTTGTGGGATGTCGATTCGAATGGTGCTTGTTCACTTATCCCTTTGATACGTAGGACCACAGATCCGCTCCCCTCATTCTTTTTCCTCACGATCTGCTCATTGTCTGGCTTCCATATCCTCCTCTTGTGTTCCAAGAAAATGAATAGACATCCTCTTACTTCCCCACAGTATGCAGGATTCGATGCTTGATCTATTTGTTGTTCCTCTTTCTCTTGCCTATCTACATGTATAATGCAAAGTATTTGTGCTCTTTAGGTTTAAGACAGTTGGTTTGGATCTTGAGAGCAGACAAGTACCATGCCTTGTTAAATACATACTATACTAGTGGCACGGCGCGCCCTCGCGCGCCTGGGAGGATGAGTTGTGGAACCGACAGCGGAAGATCATGAGGATAAGGAAGTCTGATGGTATCTTGTAATATGGTACAGTACGAAGTCACTATATTTTGTAAATGGTTTTCATACAGGCAGAAGTATAGTGCGGAAGGCATAGTTTTAAATACATAATAAGTACATATTATGTATATGTAATCTGGAGTTGGAGGTAAAAGCATAATACGGGAGGCAATAGCGATGGTCCTAATAAGATTAAAGTTTAGTACCTATACAAAAAGAGTTTGGTACACAGTAATACTATATAAGATTGGTACTAAGTGGACTGCTGCCTCTGTTGGGGCTTGGGCATACAAATATTGTCGATGATTACCACCTTCCAGTTGGTGTCTAAAAGCTTAACGTAAGCTGGGCGAAATATTATATTAGGCGAGTAAGAAGTGGACTTTGAGCTTTGTTTGTCTTTCAACATAGTTGAAGAATCACTCTGATTCCAAGTCATGTTTATCATCATCTGTGGTGTCCATTGATGAATCTGTATTTACTGCACAGAAATATAAGACAATGTAAATTCTAGGAAAAAATACACAGGAGAATGTAATTTTTCTTCTGAAAATGGCAACAATTTTGAGAAGCAACAACAGTTGTAACTATTTTGCAAAAATGCCTTCAATGACATTCCCATTGAGAGGGTAAAAATGACGAACTAAGAACCCGATAATTAAATCGAGCAATCCACACAATATTGGAATGACCGACACGATGTACTTCCCAAGCCTGCAAATCCATGAGCTGAGCATCAGCGGTGTGATATTGTGACAGCTTTGACAACAATCCGTTAGCAAGACCAGCAACTCCATAGGCAGTGTGATTCATTGTAGTATATGTTTACGATTTACGCCAAAAATTGGAGCGGGGAATCCACACAACACATATAATATCACAATTCTAAGTAAAACACTTTTAAGGCATTGCCTTTTTTTATGGAACCTGTCGGGCGGTGCTAAGAGCAAGTATTATAAGCATGACTCGGCCCGGCTGAATCTAGTCCAAGTAGAATGAAGCGTGATGTGGCGAGAGAGAGAATTAGAGAGAGAGAATGACCCGGCGCTAAGCTCTTCGCCGGCTTTCGTCGGCTAAATGTCGACACAGCCCATCCCGGCCCGATGTGAGGCCGAGCATTGGCTCCTTGCTACCTTCCTCTCTCTGGATATAGGTATTAAATACTACTCGACACGCTAATCTTCTCGGCCACCTTGTGACATGTAGATGACATGGCAACCATACGGCCGGTTGCCGGCGAAATTATAATCCTTGCTCTAACAGATTTGTAGATGAACATGTTTTGAGCCCGAAATACGAGGCAAGGAAAAATCAAGTCACTGAACCCCCAAAGCAGTTAGAAAAAACTACAACAACAACAACAACTAAGGCTTTAGTCCCAAGCAAGTTGGGATAGGCTGGAGTATCGAAATATAAGTTGAATAATGGAGCAAAAGATGCATATCCAGATAAGGCGAGAATACATGTTTTTAAGAAAAGCTACTAATATACAATAGAACAATCGGTACATGGTACCAGCCTTTCGCACAAATAATATCAGGCTATGCATGAAATTTGTAAATTGGAAGACATCGATACCACGACATGTTACTAAGGTGGACAATAAAGCTAAGCGGTAAACAAGAGTCACTAAGGTACAGTACCTATGAAGCAGTATTAAGCTGAAGCAAGTTGAAGGTCCATTCGGTATTTTACTCCGACTGTTTTTCATGTGCACAATCTTTGGCTTTAGATTGATTTGTCTAACCATTTGATTCCCTCTGTCGGCTACTAACGGGGCACAAATTTTAGGGACATAAACAAGCTCAAAGTCCGGTGAGAAAGTAGCATTACGTGCCGAGTCCATCCCGTGACCGAGATCTGACGAGAGGCCTCCGGCAATTGTAGTAGTAAAACCTAGCAATGACAAATTTGTAGCAAGAAATCAGGAATAAGGTGATGCCATTGGCTAACATATAAATATAAAATATCTTTTCTTTCCAAGTAGTTAAATTGTCGGGCATGGTTAACACGCATGGCACCACTAAGAAACAGATATTTCGAGTCATGGGTAGGTAGGAAACGGCAAAGACGAAAAACTAAGTGGTAGAATACCATTGTCTTAGGCCCTTAGCTTGGCAATCAGTGAGATTAGAAAGTTGTTTTAGGGGTCAAACACAGAATGGTTTGGAGTGCTCTGCTCGAACCAATCTTTAGTCAATTTACCAATTTAGTATCTCGGTATAATTTAAGGGTAAAAACATGAAATTCAACATACATATCCCATCTAAAAATTATTTGTAGATAAGCAAAAAAAACTACCATCTCGAATTTGTAGTAAGAACACGCGAGCAAAATTTGAATCAACCACATGAACTTCCCAACCGAGGTAATGAAGAAATCATCAAGACAAATGGAGCCGCACCTTTGGGAAAAAATTAACATAGCTCCAAGGAAGAATCAGAAGTTAAGCATGTGGGCATCATTATCCTAAAGTGTACAGTTTTCTAGTGGGTCAAGGCGAGAAGGTGGTGGTGCATATTGACATACTTGGTTAATTGAGATTTCGAGACTACATTATCTTGCAACAAAGAATGAAGTCGAACTCAGTATACAAGCAAAATTCAAGTAGACATCTTTTCCTAACAACTAAGTAGTTAACAGATGAAGTAGTTTCAAAATCTTGTGATCACAAAATGATTGGGCTTGGTCAAGCGTCCAAGAGGAAATTGGAAGATGGGGCCCTAAACCAAACCAGATCAAATCTGTCACTACCCATTTATACTTGCACATGCCTAACCGAGAGATATAGGACCATGATCTGTCATGACCTTGCACAAATCTGTCAATTTTAGGATAGGATTTTATTACAAATCAATGCGTGTATTTGTTTAGGCTGCATGGAGAGAGAATATTCCGGTGTCGGTGCTTGTTTTGGGTATATAAAATGGAAGTGCAGATGTATATATTGAGGGCTGTCTATCATCACATTGGCATTGTAGGGAGGGCGAGATGATGGAGACGTACCCCAGCCATGGCCCATGTGAATGACATCGAAAGTCCAAGAAGCGACCAAAGTAACCAAAGAGCACAAAGTACGGTTAGTCTCGCATCGATAAGCAGTCGAAGAAGTAATAGCTAAAATATTCACAAATAAGAAAGTATGGTACAATGTTTTTTAAAAGAAGAAATTCTTCTATGTATGTTTCAAAAATGGCAGAACCCAAAGCAATAAGAAAAATAGGCTATTGGTCGTATCGAATGGGGGCAACGGATTTTTAAAAACCACAATAGTTAAGATGCCACCCCTTGTGCATATTATTCTGTGCTTCGAATGTCATAGAGGGTTTGCAAATGACGGCAATTTGGGATACCTACATCGAAGTATTATTTTTTTAAGCATCGAAGCACTATGAGGAAAAAGAAGTTCATTTCGTTGTAAAATTTGTTCCCCAATATGCGGAAGTGGCGCAAGGTTCAGCACTATTGAGTGGCCTAGATTCATTGTCGGTGTGTTTGTGACCTACTTTGTAATTGTCATTCTGTTTGTGCTCCAAATATTTGTGCAGTCATCTACTAATAGGTTCAGATTTACAAATAAAGAACCATTCGTTAACTGAATCCACGTGTACGGTTTAATCTAACATACACACGGTTTACCAAACTATTTTTTGTGATACTTGTAGAGCACATACAATGAGGTCGTGACACCGCATATCACCTTCGACAGGCTCAAACTGGATATGTGAACCGATCGATCTATGTAATGGTTGAATAAAACGCCATAACATGCGACAGTTAGTAAAAAATGTTTGGTCGATAAAGTTGCGGCTAAAGCACGAGATAGAGGAGAATAGTATGTATATGTTGATCACCGCTTTGATCAAACTCAATATGCACTAAAGTCATGAGGGGATAACTACGGGTACCCGACAAATGCTGATGAGCTACGAAGCCGATGCACCGGGTTGTTGCCAATTGCCACATGCTTGTTTGCTTGGCCACTGGTTGGTACTAAGAAGCACAAGCTCGGAGTTGTTGGCTGCTCGCCGGGAAGCAAGTGCAGACCTGCTTTGCTACAACGCCACCACCCTTGTACCAATTCACATAAATATATCCCATGCACCATATAAGAAACATCACTACACATGAGACATGGAAGCAATAGTTAGCATTGCAAAAGGATAGCATTTCGGGTGCAGATTGAGCACCGAAATCCCCAAGGCTCTTTCCAACCGTAAGGAAACATATAATAAGCATGAGTTCACCGAAAGATGTAATTTTAGGTTTGATCTCGAGTTCACCGGGATAAGCAAGCGGGGATGACATCCATGTAAAATGTTTAAGCCTATGCGAAGCAATAAGCAAGAGAAGAAAATTGGAAACAACGCGAGTAACCAATTGTCGACCTATATATAACGTAGATTTATAACTAAGCCGACCACGATGTTGTAAATCTAGATTTATAACAGCGAGAACGAATTGAATATGCGAGACAAATGAAGCCAAAAAAATACCATCGAAAGAAACTTTGTTTTTGTAGAATTATCCTATAAGGAGCAACTGAAAGCAAAAGAACATATAAACTCACCTCAAAATCTGCTAGATTGCAAATAAGCTTCCTCCCACCTCCATGCTTCATCCCCGTACTACGAACATTAACGGAGCCATCATCACATTTCAGTTACAAAAATATGAGCCATACATAGGAAGCTGTGGTTAAAATAAAATTAATTGGGAGTTAGTTCAAAGAAAGAAAAGGGGAAAAGCACACACAAAAGTATCTCATTTGACTTAAAGGCTTTTTATGTCTCGAGGCATCTAAATTTGGGCGTACGGTCTCCGCTTCTGTCGGACATCGCATTTATTGACGGGGAGTCGGCTGCAAATGAAAAAGCTTACCTATGCCCGGGAGTCGGCGAGGCGTACGGATCAGCAGACGACACCGTAGAGAGTGACATGGCGTTCTCTCGCATCGGAAGAACCTGAAATAGAAATAGAGAAATAGGTTCAAAGTTTAGGAGATATATAGACAATCGCAAAACTACTGCTAATTTTCTACAAAAGCTTATAACTGCAAGCACTAAGACACTAAGAAGCATTTATAGTATTGACATATATTTCAAAATTAGGCAACGACAAAGCAACAAGAGATGCAAGAAAGGAACGGTGCCAATACCTTCGGTTTAATAGGAGTCGTAAACTTTTCCTTATGGCTTGTAGATCCGTACTTTCAGTTCAATGGAGGAAGAAAATCCACCTAGTTATTAGCCTCTACCTTGCAAAATTAAAACAAAGGAAAAAGGGAACATTAGCTTTCTTTGGTATGCCTTGATTTAAGAAGGATCAGCGGTAATTCATCTTTAGTCTAGAAGGAGAGGCATTTTAGTGATATACACATACTATTGTCCTTGCATAGGATCAGCGGTAACTCATCTTAAGTCTAGGATGATAGCCATTGTAGTAACATATACATACCATTCTAGTAACACACAAATTAAAGGTTATTGGGAACTCTCGGCACCATCACACACAAGATTGTTGCACGCACTTCCAATTCTAAATACACTGAAGAAAATGTACACCATCGGTCTAATAGGTAATCCATGTTTATAACTTTATATCGTGTTTTTTCCCTTGAACTTATCTACAAACACTAACCACCAGGTAACCATTTTAGTAGGCAAAAAAGAGAAATTGCAGTATGCAGTCTTTTCGTACGCCAAAGCCAAATATTTCTTTTAAATACCTAAGGTGTAGACCCGTACTAACAAAACAGAAGTTGTTTAAAAGTACAAGTGCAATACAACATAAATACTTAATTAGCTAATTACAAAATACCTCCCGGGTCTTTTAGATACCGAATGCACGCCACCATTAATTGCGAGAGGAGAGCCTAGAAATCCTTGAAAGATCATCAACCTACAGGAACAAATATATCATAAAAATTTCAGCAAGAGTATTACCATGCAAACCGAGTAGCAGGCACACCACCGGTAAAACTTTTTTGGCTGAACAAACCGCCGTGATCGAAGCAACCAAGGTTTAGAAAAGTTAGCGAAATATGAGCTGGAAAAGAAATACTCTATTTGCACCGGACAATACTTTACCATGTAAATCTTTGTTGCTTCTAAATAAGAGATGGACCCACGATTTACGTGATGACCTGCACAATCAAGAGGAAATAGCAGCATCTGTTTTGACCATTTACGATGGTCCACATCGGCTAGCAAAAATTGTGGATAGGATCTTGTAAATAAGGCAAAATTTAACTAAGCGACACCTTATAATTAAAGGGCATGACAGATTAAAAAAACACGAAAACGATGTAAGGAACAGGGAGTAGCCTCGAAATTAACAAAATGGCATCATTTGGTCTCCTATAGTAAGGCACGAGGGCATGCACCGACAAATACAATTTGCAACAATCCAAGCCGGAGGCACATACGAGAAAACAATGGATGTAGAGAGGAACTGAGTGTCCAAAGAATGAGCAAACACCGGGGTGTTGACGCCGCCAAAATAACGAAGATGTGCAAAAAATAGATCTGCTCGTCCTAGCCCGGTCGGCGGCCAACGAATGGCGAGAGGCACATAGAGAGGGAGCGAGTAAATGGAATCTGCTTTTAACTTTCTCACCCGCGGGATGAGAAATCGGATGGCCCCAATTTTTGCCGACGCACATGGACGGGGGTTCTGGGAGAAACTCCACGAGGATGAATAAGCGAGGTAGTAATGACGCCTGTGCCTTTGAAGACCATTAGCCTACTGTTCCCAAGTCATATATAAGAGTTAATTTTCATCATAGGCTATACGGCAAAAAGAGCATTTCCATCATGTGCACCAAGCATCATCGGGGTAGACCATGATGATTACATGGAGCAAAAAAACCTAATTTATGGCGCAGTCACCATATATAGCAGCAGGCCATTCCCTCAATTTTTAGAGTAATAACAATAGTAAATTGTAATCATCACGCACATGACCAAAACGCAAACGATATACCCAAAAAATATCACTTGAGATGGTCATGTGGTCACATCTTATGCCATAATAACGGTCTCCACTCAAATCCAGACGAACCAAAGTAGATGAGGACGTACCAGAATCCACTTTTAAAGTTTTCACCCACACGACGAAGATCGACGGCCACAATCTTGCGACGAACGTGGATCCCGTTCGTAGGGAGGAGCTCGGATCCATGGTGGCGAGCTTTGCCTCCATGCATATGCCACATCGGTAGAGGCGAGAGGGAGAGAACGTAGAGTAGTAGGAAAAAAAGGAGGAGCACATCGGATCACAAAGCAAAATCGAGCTTGCCTCCATGCATATGCCACATTAGTAGAGAGGCGAGAGGGAGAGAACGTAGAGTAGTAGGAAAAAAAAAGGAGGAGCACATCGGATCACGGCAAAATTGAGCTTGCCTCCATGCATATGCCACATTAGTAGAGAGGCGAGGGGAGAGAAAGAGAGGAGTAAACCAGCGAGCGTACGAGACGGAGGGAGAACGGAGCCGCATCGGCGGGCGTAGGAGCTTGCGTGGAGGGGGATGGCCATGGCTGCCGGCGGTGGCCCGCCGGGCCACGACGCCCCACGAGGCCGACGGCACCTGCGCCGGCCGTGCCACGCCGTGACACGACGGCCGCACCCGGACCGGGGACGCCGTCGCCGGCGGCCGCGCGCGCGACGAGGAGGCTGCGGTCGGGCCCCACCGGCACGCCGCGACGCGAAGACGAATCTAGGGCTGGGTGCTCGTCTTCGCACAACGGCCCGGGGACGAACTTGGTGGCCGCTCGTCGCCGCGCGTCGCTGCGCGGGGAGGAGAGGGTGCTCGCCCCGCGCCGCCGCTCCGGGAGGGTGCTCGTCCCAGCGACGCCGCACCGGCCCCGCATCGCCGCTGCGGAGGAAGGGGCGTTCGCCCGTCCCGCGCCAGAGCTCCGCCGCGCCGGGGGCGCCTCCCCCCCGGGATCGGCCTTGCCGAGGGCGCCGCCACCGGGGACGAGCCCGTGGGGACGGGCTGGAGATGGAGAAGCGGAACCAGGGAGGTGGATTTGGAGGTCGAGCAGAAGCTTGAGCCACCCGCGCCGGTGACCTCCACACCGGGCGCCTATGTGCGCGCTCGCCGACCGCGCGGCGCTGGGCGTGCTCCCCCCCTGCACCCGCGGCCAGAGGCGGGGCCCGCCCTAGCCGGTGCGGCGCGGTCGGCGTCCTCGCCTGCGCCGTCGGGAGTGAGAGTGAGGGAGCATCGGGGGAGAAGAAGGAGAGAGCGAGGAGGAGCGGAGAGGGTGAGGCGCGGGCAGCGGCGCCGCGGCGGAGGCGGAGGAAGAGGCGGGCGCGAGCGCGCGGCTGCGGGGAGGAGGACGAGAGGATGGGAAAGAGATAAGGCTGCCGGTTTTTCTTTTTTTTTTTAAAAGGAAGCGGCGGGAATCGGAATCGAATCGGAGCGCATGGATCCACACCGAGCGACGAATAGCGGAGACACGGTGAGAAGGAGCGAGCACGGGAAGAAAAGAAGCCGAGATAAAGCATAGTAAATAGAATCTACTTTTTACTTTTTCAACCGCAGGATGAGAAATCAGACGGCTCCAATTTTGCTGGCGCACGTGGAGCGGTGTTCCTTGGAGGAGCCCGGCGCGGATTCCACATGAACATCCCAACCGAGGTAATGAAGAAATCATCAAGACAAATGGAGCCGCACTGGGAAAAAATTAACATAGCTCCAAGGAAGAATCAGAAGTTAAGCATGTGGGCATCATTATCCTAAAGTGTACAGTTTTCTAGTGGGTCAAGGCGAGAAGGTGGTGGTGCATATTGACATCTTGGTTAATTGAGATTTCGAGACTACATTATCTTGCAACAAAGAATGAAGTCGAACTCGGTATACAAGCAAAATTCAAGTAGACATCTTTTCCTAACAACTAAGTAGTTAACGAGATGAAGTAGTTTCAAAATCTTGTGATCACAAAATGATTGGGCTTGGTCAAGCGTCCAAGAGGAAATTGGAAGATGGGGCCCTAAACCAAACCAGATCAAATCTGTCACTACCCATTTATACTGCACATGCCTAACCAGAGATATAGGACCATGATCTGTCATGACCTTGCACAAATCTGTCAATTTTAGGATAGGATTTTATTACAAATCAATGCGTGTATTTGTTTAGGCTGCATGGAGAGAGAATATTCCGGTGTCGGTGCTTGTTTTGGGTATATAAAATGGAAGTGCAGATGTATATATTGAGGGCTGTCTATCATCACATTGGCATTGTAGGGAGGGCAGATGATGGAGACGTACCTTGACCATGGCCCATGTGAATGACATCGAAAGTCCAGCAAGAATCGACCAAAGTAACCAAAGAGCACAAAGTACGGTTAGTCTCGCATCGATAAGCGATCGAAGAAGTAATAGCTAAAATATTCACAAATAAGAAAGTATGGTACAATGTTTTTTAAAAGAAGAAATTCTTCTATGTATGTTTCAAAAATGGCAGAACCCAAGCAATAAGAAAAATAGGCTATTGGTGTATCGGAATGGGGGCAACGGATTTTTAAAAACCACAATAGTTAAGATGCCACCCCTTGTGCATATTATTCTGTGCTTCGAATGTCATAGAGGGTTTGCAAATGACGGCAATTTGGGATACCTACATCTGAAGTATTATTTTTTTAAGCATCTGAAGCACTATGAGGAAAAAGAAGTTCATTTCGTTGTAAAATTTGTTCCCCAATATGCGGAAGTGGCGCAAGGTTCAGCACTATTGAGTGGCCTAGATTCATTGTCAGTGTGTTTGTGACCTACTTGTAATTGTCATTCTGTTTGTGCTCCAAATATTTGTGCAGTCATCTACTAATAGGTTCAGATTTACAAATAAAGAACCATTCGTTAGCTGAATCCACGTGTACAGTTTAATCTAACATACACGGTTTACCAAACTATTTTTTTGTGATACTTGTAGAGCACATACAATGAGGTCGTGACACTGCATATCACCTTCGACAGGCTCAAACTGGATATGTGAACTGACTGATCTATGTAATGGTTGAATAAAACGCCATAACATGCGACGGTTAGTAAAAAATGTTTGGTCGATAAAGTTGCAGCTAAAGCACGAGATAGAGGAGAATAGTATGTATATGTTGATCACCGCTTTGATCAAACTCAATATGCACTAAAGTCATGAGGGGATAACTACGGGGTACCTGACAAATGCTGATGAGCTACAGAAGTTGATGCACTGGGTTGTTGCCAATTGCCACATGCTTGTTTGCTTGGCCACTGGTTGGTACTAAGAAGCACAAGCTCGGAGTTGTTGGCTGCTGGGAAGCAAGTGCAGACCCTGCTGCTACAACCGCCACCACCCTTGTACCAATTCACATAAATATATCCCATGCACCATATAAGAAACATCACTACACATGAGACATGGAAGCAATAGTTAGCATTGCAAAAGGATAGCATTTCGGGTGCAGATTGAGCTTTGAAATCCCCAAGGCTCTTTCCAACCGTAAGGAAACATATAATAAGCATGAGTTCACCGAGAAAGATGTAATTTTAGGTTTGATCTCGAGTTCACCGGGATAAGCAAGCGGGGATGACATCCATGTAAAATGTTTAAGCCTATCTTGAAGCAATAAGCAAGAGAAGAAAATTGGAAACAACAGCGGTAACCAATTGTCGACCTATATATAACGTAGATTTATAACTAAGCTGACCCTGATGTTGTAAATCTAGATTTATAACAGCAGTAACGAATTGAATATGCAGACAAATGAAGCCAAAAAAATACCATCGAAAGAAACTTTGTTTTTGTAGAATTATCCTATAAGGAGCAAGCGAAAGCAAAAGAACATATAAACTCACCTCAAAATCTGCTAGATTGCAAATAAGCTTCCTCCCACCTCCATGCTTCATCCCGTACTACGAACATTAATAGCAGCCATCATCACATTTCGAGTTACAAAAATATGAGCCATACATAGGAACTGTGGTTAAAATAAAATTAATTGGGAGTTAGTTCAAAGAAAGAAAAGGGGAAAAGCACACACAAAAGTATCTCGCTGACTTAAAGGCTTTTTATGTCTGAGGCATCTAAATTTGGGCAGTACAGTCTCCGCTTCCTGTCAGACATCAGCATTTATTGACAGGAGTCGGCTGCAAATGAAAAAGCTTACCTATGCCCGAGGAGTCGGCGAGGCTGTACGGATGGAGCGACGACACCGTAGAGAGTGACATGGCGTTCTCTCGCATCGGAAGAACCTGAAATAGAAATAGAGAAATAGGTTCAAAGTTTAGGAGATATATAGACAATCGCAAAACTACTGCTAATTTTCTACAAAAGCTTATAACTGCAGGCACTAAGACACTAAGAAGCATTTATAGTATTGACATATATTTCAAAATTAGGCAACGACAAAGCAACAAGAGATGCAAGAAAGGAACGGTGCCAATACCTTCAGTTTAATAGAGTCTCGTAAACTTTTCCTTATGGCTTGTAGATCCGTACTTTCAGTTCAATGGAGGAAGAAAATCCACCTAGTTATTAGCCTCTACCTTGCAAAATTAAAACAAAGGAAAAAGGGAACATTAGCTTTCTTTGGTATGCCTTGATTTAAGAAGGATCGGCGGTAATTCATCTTTAGTCTAGAAGGAGAGGCATTTTAGTGATATACACATACTATTGTCCTTGCATAGGATCAGCGGTAACTCATCTTAAGTCTAGGATGATAGCCATTGTAGTAACATATACATACCATTCTAGTAACACACAAATTAAAGGTTATTGGGAACTCTCGGCACCATCACACACAAGATTGTTGCACGCACTTCCAATTCTAAATACACTGAAGAAAATGTACACCATCAGTCTAATAGGTAATCCATGTTTATAACTTTATATCGTGTTTTTTCCCTTGAACTTATCTACAAACACTAACCACCAGGTAACCATTTTAGTAGGCAAAAAAGAGAAATTGCAGTATGCAGTCTTTTCGTACGCCAAAGCCAAATATTTCTTTTAAATACCTAAGGTGTAGACCCGTACTAACAAAACAGAAGTTGTTTAAAAGTACAGTGCAATACAACATAAATACTTAATTAGCTAATTACAAAATACCTCCCGGGGTCTTTTAGATACGAATGCACGCCACCATTAATTGCGAGAGGAGAGCCTAGAAATCCTTGAAAGATCATCAACCTACAGGAACAAATATATCATAAAAATTTCAGCAAGAGTATTACCATGCAAACTGAGTAGCGGGCACACCACACGGTAAAACTTTTTTGGCTGAACAAACTGCAGTGATCGAAGCAACCAAGGTTTAGAAAAGTTAGCGAAATATGAGCTAGAAAAGAAATACTCTATTTGCACCGGACAATACTTTACCATGTAAATCTTTGTTGCTTCTAAATAAGAGATGGACCCACGATTTACGCAGTGACCTGCACAATCAAGAGGAAATAGCAGCATCTGTTTTGACCATTTCGATGGTCCACATCGCTAGCAAAAATTGTGGATAGGATCTTGTAAATAAGGCAAAATTTAACTAAGTGACACCTTATAATTAAAGGGCATGACAGATTAAAAAAACACGAAACGATGTAAGGAACAGGGAGTAGCCTCGAAATTAACAAAATGGCATCATTTGGTCTCCTATAGTAAGGCACGAGGGCATGCACCGACAAATACAATTTGCAACAATCAAGCCGGAGGCACATACAGAAAACAATGGATGTAGAGAGGAACTGAGTGTCCCGACAATGAGCAAACACCGGGGTGTTGACGCCGCCAAAATAACGAAGATGTGCAAAAAATAGATCTGCTCGTCCTAGCCCGGTCGGCGGCCAACGAATGGCGAGGCACATAGAGAGGGAGCGAGTAAATGGAATCTGCTTTTAACTTTCTCACCCGCAGGATGAGAAATCGGATGGCCCCAATTTTGCTGACGCACATGGACGGGGGTTCTGGGAGAAACTCCACGAGGATGAATAAGCAGGTAGTAATGACGCCCTGTGCCTTTGAAGACCATTAGCCTACTGTTCCCAAGTCATATATAAGAGTTAATTTTCATCATAGGCTATACAGCAAAAAGAGCATTTCCATCATGTGCACCAAGCATCATCGGGGTAGACCATGATGATTACATGGAGCAAAAAAACCTAATTTATGGCGAGTCACCATATATAGCAGCAGGCCATTCCCTCAATTTTTAGAGTAATAACAATAGTAAATTGTAATCATCACTGCACATGACCAAAACGCAAACGATATACCCAAAAAATATCGAGATGGTCATGTGGTCACATCTTATGCCATAATAACGGTCTCCACTCAAATCCCGGACGAACCAAAGTAGATGAGGACGTACCAGAATCCACTTTTAAAGTTTTCACCCCACACGACGAAGATCGACGGCCACAATCTTGGCGACGAACGTGGATCCCGTTCGTAGGGAGGAGCTCGATCCATGGTGAAACCGAGCTTTGCCTCCATGCATATGCCACATCGGTAGAGGCGAGAGGGAGAGAACGTAGAGTAGTAGGAAAAAAAGGAGGAGCACATCGGATCCACGGCAAAATCGAGCTTGCCTCCATGCATATGCCACATTAGTAGAGAGGCGAGAGGGAGAGAACGTAGAGTAGTAGGAAAAAAAAAGGAGGAGCACATCGGATCCACGGCAAAATTGAGCTTGCCTCCATGCATATGCCACATTAGTAGAGAGGCGAGAGGGAGAGAGAAAGAGAGGAGTAAACCAGCGGCGTACGACGGAGAGGGAGAACGGAGCCGCATCGACTGGCTGTAGGAGCTTGCGTGGAGGGGGATGGCCATGGCTGCCGGCGATTGGCCCGCCAGGCCCACGACGCCCCACGAGGCCGACGGCACCTGCGCCGGCCGTGCCACGCTGTGACACGACGGCCGCACCAGACCGGGGACGCCGTCGCCCGGCAGCGCGCCGCGCGACGAGGAGGCTGCGGTCGGGCCCCACCAGCACGCCGCGACGCTGAAGACGAATCTAGGGCTGGGTGCTCGTCTTCGCACAACAGCCAGGGACGAACTTGGTGGCTGCTCGTCGCCAGCGTCGCTGCGCGGGGGAGGAGAGGGTGCTCGCCCCGCGCCGCCGCTCCGGGAGGGTGCTCGTCCCAGCGACGCCGCACCGGCCCCGCATCGCCGCTGCGGAGGAAGGGCGTTCGCCGTCCGCGCGAGCTCCGCCGCGCCGGGCGCCTCCCCGGGATCGGCCTTGCCGAGGGCGCCGCCACCGGGGACGAGCCCGTGGGGACGGGCTGGAGATGGAGAAGCGGAACCAGGGAGGTGGATTTGGAGGTCGAGCAGAAGCTTGAGCCACCCGCGCCGGTGACCTCCACACCGGGCGCCTATGTGCGCGCTCGCCGACCGCGCGGCGCTGGGCGTGCTCCCCCCTGCACCCGCGGCCAGAGGCGGGGCCCGCCCTAGCCGGTGCGGCGCGGTCGGCGTCCTCGCCCTGCGCCCGTCGGGAGTGAGAGTGAGGGAGCATCGGGGGAGAAGAAGGAGAGAGAGCAGAGGAGCGGAGAGGGTGAGGCGCGGGCAGCGGCGCCGCGGCGGAGGCGGAGGAGGAGGCGGGCGCGAGCGCCGGCGCTGCGGGAGGAGGACGAGAGGATGGGGAAGAGATAAGGCTGCCGGTTTTTCTTTTTTTTTAAAAGGAAGCAGCGGGAATCAGAATCAGAATCGGAGCGCATGGATCCACACCAGAAGCGACGAATAGCGGAGACACAGTGAGAAGGAGCGAGCACAGGAAGAAAAGAAGCCAGACAAAGCATAGTAAATAGAATCTACTTTTTACTTTTTCAACCGCAGGATGAGAAATCAGACGGCTCCAATTTTGCTGGTGCACGTGGAGCGGTGTTCCTTGGAGGAGCCCGGCGCGGATTGTAGGGGTTAAAGTTACAAGTTGTGTTCACATATTTCCATGCACTTTTTTCAATTTAGATTTGGCAATTTAGACAGAATACTATTAGTGTCATTAAGATTTCTGAGTTAAATTCATACTATTAGCTCAAGAGTGACAACTTACATCACCGTTTCTCTTCTATTGTTGCATAACTCTAATAGTATTCTGTCTGACCCTATCACATGTTGGATGTCTTGGTGATGTTGTTACTAGTCTTTCACGTGCTGTGCAACATTGAGGACACAATGTGGAGGTTATTCTTCTAAACCACAATTGCTTGAATCTAAACAATGTAAGTTAAAGTGCCGCACAACATCCCTTGCTGCTTCTCTGTTGTGACAAGTGTAGTGCTTTGTAGCAAGAACTGATGTGTAGATGTTAAACTGAAGTGCATATAAGGGAATGCTTTGTTTGCAGGTGAATACAAGCTGACTGCTTCTGCAGGACAAGAATTTTTTTCAGCTAGATTAGGTAACAAATATTCATCAACTATCCTATGCCTACTACTTTCCTCACTTAATGGAAGTGTGCATATGCCTACATTTGATTATTTTCACATGTTTCAGGTTATTGACCATATATGGACTGTTTTTAGTGCTTTACATAAGCAAATTGTGCTAAGGTGTGCAATTGTGATACCTGTTTCAGGTTCCTCTGCCCTATAGAATGCTAGAACATTCAATTTGAACTAGGCACTGAATTTTATTGGGCACCTGCAATTTTTTTACTCATTTGGTGATGACATGTACATTTCATTTATGCAAATGTGGGTAGATAATGGATTTTCATTTGTGTGTACACTACCAGATTTATAACTTGTATCCGCAAATATGATTAGATAATGGATTGACAATTTAGTGGGAGAGGGATACATAATCAGAACTTTACAGGTAGAACTATCTCAGGCATTTCATTTATGCAAATGTGGGTAGATAATGGATTTTCATTTGTGTGTACACTACCAGATTTATAACTTGTATCCGCAAATATGATTAGATAATGGATTGACAATTTAGTGGGAGAGGGATACATAATCAGAACTTTACAGGTAGAACTATCTCAGGGAGTAGTTGTTTCAGAATACCTTTCTAGTATGATCCTGTAGCAATAATGTCTTTCTCATAAATGGTTCATTTTTTCAGGGGCAATCTAAGGATCTCTGAAGCCAATGCCATGCGACAACAGCATCATTACCAGCCAATGATGTATCATGCACTAGCAACACTATTTACTCCAAATTAAACTAGTAGTAAGTATCTATATATTTCTCTGTTAGCATCTCTGAAATTACCAGCAACAACTAGAATGCACATATTTCTTGCATAGCCACATTTGGGCCATAGTTACGTCAATTTGTAACAGCCCATCTGTACTACTGTCTAGAGTAGCTTAGAACTGGGAAACTTGTGCTGAACCATTTGGCTGAAGTGAGCTTCTGTAGTCTATACCTACTATTGTCCATACATCCCACTTATGCTACTAGCTTATGGTAAGTTTCATTTCTTTTAATCTTTCATGCAGTAGGTGGCATTGCCACAAGCAATAGGTTAGATTGAAAAAGCATGTCTAGTGGGTAGAGAAGAAAGTGTTCTATTCGTACTGCACTTGCACTTGCACTTGCCTACTTATTGGATCCTAGCTGAATATATACCAGAATACTTAATGTATTTGGATTTCAGGCATGTAGTTCTGGGAGGTGCCCGGGAAGCAGCATGCCAGCATGCTTAATGGTGTCAACAAGCTATTTAGAGTTCTCAAGATGGTCTAAAAGGTGTGGAGCGATCAGATGTGTTGTAGTTTTTGGATTGCTACAGTAGGTTCTGTATAGAGACCTCTTTAGAAGTTCCTTCATGGGTGGTTTGCCTGTGTGTACTTGTCTTGTTGAAGAATTTATCCAAAATACAATTGTACAATTGTTGATTTCAATGAATATATGGGTCTATTTATTATGTGCTTGATGTGTACTGTGAACTTTGTAAGGATGTTGAGCGAGCCTAAAATTATATGGTATAATGTGAAATTAATTATTATATAAATTGTGCCGGTTCATAGGGACTACTTATTGGTCGCTACAAAGTTTTATACCCTTAGATGATCGGTCGCTAAAACCATGTGACAGATGATCGGTCGCTATAGATTTTAAGTCGAACTATCGGTCGCTATAGACCCGATTGGTTGCTATAGACTTATAGCGACGACACTTATGGCGACTTAATACATCGGTCGCTATAACCTTATAGCGATCGATCATCGGTCGCTATAGCGGCTTATAGCGACCTTTTTGTTGCCGCTATAGATGGCTGTGGTATAGTGAAAAATTCATGTGATGAAGGAATACCATGCACCTTTGCTCACCATCATGAATAAGCCATGTGTACGAATTTGTGAAGCAAAGAAGGATGCACTAGTACATGCATTGCGCTTCATCACTTACCACCTTGGTTATGAAGTGTACGATGTGCACTACACTGAGTACATGCAGAAGCGGTGTGAAATGACAGGAATTTAAATTAACATTGGTTGTAGGGTTTAGAGAACTCTATTTGCATGAACTTGTTGGGTCCTCTTGGACATGGTTTGTAATATATAAGTTATCTAATTCATGACGTGAATTTGGTGGTGTGTGATGAACTTGTTATTATTGTAATATATAAGCTATCTAATTAGTTACATTGTTAGCTGTATAAATAGTTTCAATTTCTTGATGCAATCAAAATATAAAAAAATATAATCATGCAATATTAGTATATGAAACTGTAAAAGAAAAAAAACGTATCTGCAGTCCCGGTTGGAGGCTTGTCGACATGGCACCTCTTGGTTGCTGGGTTGCAAAACCCTCTTTTGTCCCGGTTCGTATTACCAACCGGAGCTAGAAGGGGTGCCTCTAATCCCGGTTGCCTGACCGGGACTAAAGGTAGTGCCTTTAGTCCGGCATGGGCAATCTCGGTTGAGAATCTGGGATAAAATGGGATTTTCCAACCGGTACAAGAAGCCGTTTGTGCACTAGTGTATCAAACACCACCAATGGATGAAACTATCGAAACATCCTTTAGGCATAATATTCACATACTGTAAATTTTATTATGCTATCAACAGTTGGATGAAGCATTGATGAATATGATGGAAAAATAATAAATAGTTGTCATCAAGCTTCATTCAACTCTATTATTTATTTTTCATAATGATGGAGGTGTGTAATTTCAAAGATTTTTTTTTTTTTTTTTGGGGGGGGGGGGGGGGGGTGGGTTATTATTTTGAATTATCTTGGATAATGATAGAGTTGGAAATATATTTAAAAAAGAATTATTTTGAGCCATCTTTCATTATGACATATATAGATGGATAATTTGGCTACACATTTAGGGTTACTTTATGTATTTTTCATCATGGCACGTGGGTAACGTTTCAATAGAACACAATGGATCTAACGACTACTATTGACAATGGATTAGATTTTATTATCAAATTAATGGCGAGATGTTTCTGTCTGTTGAGAGAATCTATAAGGTTTATCTTTTTCCTAACATGTTAGTGAGAATTAGCATGGATTCTCCGTTGGAGCTTTATAATTTGTAAGGCCATTAGTGTAACTTTAGATAGTTTCACCTTATGTAGTGTATTCTTCGTAGATACAAATATATTGGATATATATCATGCCACATCCATATTTAGTTTCAAACATGAATACATATTATGTCCACTATTACAGTACACAATCCCTCGGTGGTCTATTAGTCTTGGCTGATTTAGAAGCCGCAGTGAATATACTAGGTCGATATCAGCCGTGCGAGCATGAGTACACTTTGGGGCACCGGTTGATGTATGAGCCGCCGGACCTGGACGGCACTATTGCCGCGCGATTCCCATTCAAAGCGGAGTACGAAATTGATCTTCTGTCCGGCACATTCACTGGATGGGGTCTTGGAGGCCCGGATCCAGTCGGAGCATCTGCGTTAATAATAAAAGATAGCGCAACAAATATGAGTGTAAATGTAAGCCATATGATAATTTCAATATACTCCCACTGTGCCTTAATATTTGTCGTTATGGTATATGTTAACAATATTTATATTTCTAACTAAATGTCTTATTAAAATAGATTTAATGGTTTATATAGTAATATACTAGTTATCTCTGTTGAGTACTTTTAACTGTTTGGAAAAAAACGACAATAAAAAAGGAATATATGGTACAAGTTAAAAACCTTTCTCTTTTGCTATATATGGTCAGAGGACAAATATAACTATATGTTTTTTTCCTAAAATCTCTTTTTCTTAATAAAGAGTATGACTGATTGATTCTAGATAACCGCCTCGAGGAATCAGATTTTTAGATAAAATTTGAGTAGACAAAGCAAGCAGGGACAATAACTATGTTTTTTTTCCTAAAAATCTCCTTTTCTTAATAAAGAGTATGACCTACAGATCTGTCCTCGTGCCAGCTAGGCATATGCGGCATGAGGACCTTAAGCGGTTCCTAGCTCCTTTTTCTGCTGTGGCAGACTATAAACCGCGAGCTCCTAGCTAGCTCATAAAAGATTTCCTTTCTGCTGTAGAGGAGCACAAGCCAAATGGATGTGGTGCATTTGAGGGCATGAGGCCAGATCTATGTGTTTGGCTAGCACGCCACCAGGGACAAAGCTTGTCACCAAGATTTGTGTTTCCCAGGATCGATTTTTCATCTTTATGATGTTGCGACATAAATATATTTTCCTATGTTGCCACATATGAGTTCTGATGTTTCAACATCTAGTCTTAGGGGGGTTCTTGGTGTACGAGCTTTGACTTGATTCTCCTATAAAAGTTAATATTCTTATAATGACCTTGTAGTGGACTTCTATGAATTTTCATTGATAAGGAGATGTGTATCTAATCGCTCTGTTCTAGGGTAAGTTTGGCAAGCTAAAACGTTCTGGATTATCAGCCGGATCCAATGGTGAAAACAGGAAACATTTCAGCGTAGAAACGTTTCTAGTTTTCTTACCTAGAAACATCAATAGGCCAGGCTGGTTTCACCAGATTCAATTCCGTACCAGCCAAATAGTTTCAGAAAGTGTTTTTGATTCATCACCCGAAACATTTTTTAGAGAGAATATGGATCCAAAACGTTTCTCCAAGAATTTGGAGCTCTGGCTAACGAACCCTTTACATGATGTATTAGCTTTGTCCTAAGTCAAATATCATATTTGTATATATCTTGGATCATTAAATTCGAAAAAAACATATATAGGTTTATATCATAAGATTTTTTTGAACAACGTCAACGGGGGATAAAGATCTCCCCATCTGAGTTTTCATTCTATATATGCCGGACAAGCCACTGGGTGGAAGGGCTTTTGGAGCCAATAATCCTAATACAAATAGTCTAAAGAAGTACAGTGGGGAGCCGATTTTCGGCTTATGTTTAGGCATATCCTTGAGTTTGTTTAAGTGTTGTTGGTGGTGGTGTTTTTTTATTTATTATAAGGACTACTTTTATAATACTCAATTCATTCGTTGTTGAACTATAAAGGTTTTTAAAATTGTTAGTCAGAGATAGTAATGTTTAACCTATGCTAAAGCTAGTGTGACATGTAAAAAAGAAATAAAGGGGTAGATGCATTTGTGGATATCGCAGCAACTGGCTAAGCATCCCAAAAACCTTTTTTTTTTTTTTTCTAGTGACTTTTCTTTTTATGTTGTTACTTTGCTTGGTCAAGAACAAGAAGTGTCCATGTTATAGTAGCATGTTTCTTGATGGTGAAACGGGGTATTTAATTTGTTTTAGTCATTTTCTAAGAAGTTACCTTAGGCCAATATTTGGTTCGGTGGGAATTTTTCTTGCGCTAGGAGCGCCAAAATGCAAAAGCAACCTAATTTTCATTTGGGAAATGAAAATCAGGGGACCCAAAGCTATAAGCTACGTGTGCCTGGTGGACGCTTACCTTGCCCGCTACTTCCACTGCTTCCACTGCTTCCCGTGCTTCCGGATGCACCTTCTGAAGCAGTTGCCAACAGCAAAACCAGGCCGCGCCCGCTGCCGTCGTCGCTGCAGACCACAAGAAGCAGAAGAAAAATTACACCAACGCCAACGACGGGCGACGACCTCTTGCTGGAAACATGGTGCAGCTTGTTGCTGGGAGACATGCTGCAGCAGCATATAAGGTTCGATCGATGGATCGATGATACTAGTTTCAGGCAGCTGGAGAAGGGAAAAACGCCAGTTGTCTATTTTTACTTGTGTTGTAGAGAGAAAAGAGAAAATACTACTACAGTCGATCGAGATGAGCATGATTTGCCGGAGTCTTATATGCACAAATCATACATTCACAAGAGTGGATGACTTTGACGGCACGGTTCACCGGGTCATCTACGGGTCGACGGCTCGTCGGCCGGGTGACTGAAAAAGTTGAAAAAGGTTCAGCATATGGTCGGCAGAATGATACTCGAGCACTGATAGTGGTACGTAGCCCATGCATCATCATCAGATCATGCATAAACCCAATTAATTTCCCCAAGAAAATGCAACAAACAATGTAACTGTTAGCAATTTTTACAGAAGGGACTGGTGGTGGACATTATTATTTTGCACTCTGAATAGAGACGAAGTGAGCAGCAGTAATAAATACAAGTCATCAATCATCTGTCATGGGTCAAAAGTGTACCTGCTGCATGAGATTTTGTTTTAATTTCTTAGCCGACCTAAATTTGAACTAAAATATAAACTAAAAATGGGTACCTAGGAGCCTTGGCATTGAGGTTACTCTTCTTTTGTTTTGTTTTTGTGATTCCTTATCAGAGACGCTCCCGTTTTAGCTACCAGCGCACGTCTGTGATGTCCCTTTTCAAAGGCACATTTTTTTTTTTTTTTTTTTTTTTTGAAAACGTGTCTCTGTGATATCTTGAAATCACAGACCCCAATTCTCTAGCACATTGTGGCTGTTCGGGTAATAGTTTCTACCGATGATAAGCCATCTAATGATGTTTTGTTGTGAGAGAAAAACATTGTACTATGGCAGATAAGCCGGACTGAATCACAATTTAATTATCTATAAGAGGCTAACATGAGCTACAACACATACAGCTTGTACATAACTTACAAACAATATATATATTTTATTTGTTGTAAAAAATAATTAATATAAATACTAACCAAAATATAAATTAAAAAGGATCTTTCTTTAGTTTTTTAAGATTCAGTTTCTAATAATATTCTTTGGATCCACCAGCTAAACTTTAATTTAGCTGGCTAAAGTTAATTTTAGGGATTCAAAAGGTCCAGCTAATAAAAGATCGGCTAATGTTTATCCGAATTTAGACGTTTCAATATAGCAACTAAACTTTAGTTGGCTATTTAGCTTCAGGGATCCAAACGGCCCAGCTAAACTATGTTTAGTTATTTCTTTTTTTTATCAGTCATGTTTAGTTATTTCTACCCAGCTACAGTTTAGCTGAGTCTATTAGTTGGAGGATGCAAACACAACCCTAACTAAAGTTTAGCTAGGAGAGCTTTTAGCTGGCTAAAGTTTAACTTTGAAATTTTAGCTAGCTATAAACTTTAGTTGTGTGGATCTATCAGACCCTAAAGCCAGCTAAAATTTAAGTGAACCTATTAGCTGGAGGATCCAAGCACCTGAACTAAAGTTTAGCTGGGAGAAATTTTCACCAGTTGGAACAAACACTTCTGGCTGGCGTATGTTGGACGACGGATATCACTGGAAAACAGAACGGTTGGGACTTGGGAGAATATATGGCACTTCAGCATTGATAGCGCTGGTGCAGTCATCGTCTCGCTGTTTATTTGCTCCTACGTACGACAACTACACGATACGGCTGCTGCGTGGACCATGAAGCGTGCAGTGCTCCACATCTTTTGCGTCGTCGTCGTGTATTGACCGGAACATACAGCCGAGTGCGCACGCCCCGTAGTTCTACCACGCTCTGCTGCTCGAGTCCTCGTCAAGCCCCAATCAGTGTCGACAACGTTGGCATTCCGTGGAGGATTGGTTTGACTCCACTGATCCAACCAATTAAGAAGACACCACCAGTCCACCAACAGTGTGTAGTTAGCTTCCACGTCCTGGAAAAATGGAGATCGCCTTCTATGGGACTGTTTGCATGTTCCAAACAGCTTTTTTTTTTTTTTTGACAAGAGATGTTCGAAACAGCTTTAATTTGCTAACTCATCTGTAGTGTTAATTTGATATCAGCTAACTCGTGCAGCAAAGCTTTATTTTGAGAGCGGGCCCCAAGATGACACCACCAGTTGACACCATGCAGATCCAACATCTAAAGATCATTTCAGACGCAATTTTAAATCCCAGCCTCCTCTCTAAAACTAGAGATGGATCGACATGGAAACCATATTTAGAGGCAGTGTTATCCTAAACGCTAAACAGTAAAAACAGTCGTTCACCTACCGTTTAGCCCATTATTCGGGCAAAATGGGTGTTTAAATGGGGCAAAGCAGCCGTTTAAATGGTTTAATCAACCAATTAAACGCAAACAGTGTACCACTGTGTAGCGTTTAAACATTCTTTAAACGGGCTAAACGACCGTTTAGATGAACAGTGTTTAGAGGTGCATTTCGATTGAGCTGTCTCTACTACAAACTTCCTTAGTTTGCTAAAGAAAACATTCGTATAGTAGTGACATATATTTTTGAAAATTGCTAAAACGTTTTCACATTTCCACGCTAGAGTGGGCGGATTTGCACTAACAAATAAGGAGTCTTCCACTATATATGTCTTCCATTGATCTTCCAATAGGGTTTCCTAGTGGACGACTCTGGTGTCGTGTGGCATTAGTTATCTGTAGTGCACTTACATAATGGCAGCTACAACTATAGAACGTAAGTAAAGTATAGTCAAGGTCAACAAAACAAAAGGAATGACGTCGTTTTGATCTGGGTCATGGAGAGACATTGATACATGTTCATTTTTTTTGAAAAAATAAAATCAACGATAAGGAGAGACTGCAACCCGCTTTTTAATAAGAGGATGCAGAGCTCGAACCTGGGTCTCCGGACTGAGAGCATCTTCATTTGGTTAACTGATATGCTTAGGCTAATTCTAATGCATTTTTATTATTATATTGTCTACGCGTGGGATGAGGTATCTCTGTTGGCTTTGAAGACTAGCCATATCTGAAAATGTATTTGTAGAGATAGCTTGGTGGGACCCAATGGAGGCTTCCATAGAGGTGGCTAGAAATTCACCCATCTGCGGCCTAAAATTGTTGTGTTGCTAAAAAACAATTTATGTAGTAGTGAACATAGTTATATATAAGTGACATTAATGAACGTTTGAAGTATACAATCAGGATTTGCTTCACCACAAAGGACATGTCTGCATCGCTAGCAGGAAAAATAGGTTATATATGTATCATCGACATATAGGCATATAGATAGCTACATAAAGTTCCCTAAAATGGTTTCAAAAACATATAGCCGTAGACCGTAGTGCGCAGCGCAAGTCCACTGCCGTTACGAACCATGTCCAAGTTTGACCAATTTGTGTGACTCAAATATGCATTAGCCATTCTCCGGTTCCTTGAATTTTTTAGAGGTGGTGCTAATAAGGTGAGAGTGCGCTAGCTCCATAAATACACACACGTAATTAAGCATCACAACTTAAAGTGTTATTTTTATGGATTGAAACCCCTACTGAAATTTTATTATTAATAAAATTAGTGTTACAAAACTGAATCAAGAGACGAAAAAGGTTAAAAAGAACATAGCCAAAATTATACAAAGCATTCTATCCATAAATCTATGAGTGGGTGAAGTACTGAATTTGTTGTATAATAACCGGAGAAAAACTCTTTCTTGAAGACATACTTGCATCTTTGAATTGGATCTGAGATGTTCTTGAAGATGATGTCATTTCGAATGATCTATATTGCCCAACATAGAATGATAATTGTAACGTCCCACCTCTCCGAGGCTGGACCCGCTTACATCTAGCCGCTTATCCAGGACATAGACTTCGCTCACAGATTAGCTTTCAGAAAAGAAGTTACAACTTGTTGGTATGAGTATCCTATTAATCATGTTAAGCTCTCGGCTAGGGTGTTACAATAACTATTTCCATTCATAAAGGTTAATTCAGGATCTTTGATGCTCTCCAAGATTATCAAGATATCATCAAGTTTGTTGTTGTAAATGAAAACTCAAAGTTTGCACAAGTAGAACAAAGCAGCTGCTATGGTTTGATTAAATTAGTAGTGCTTGATTCCATCAAGTAGAACAAAGTAGCTTCATTCATTTTTAATTTTTTCGAATAATTTCGAATGATAGACATGTCCTCTTGCCAAAGTTATAGTGCTTGACAAGATGTAAAACTTTGTAGTTCAAATTTTTTTATTTGAGATTATTTAATGGTCAAAATATCCAATACGAGATTACGAAATGCTAATATGGAAGAATAATAAGATAGTCCCCTGTGCGTGCCAGACTTCCGGCTTCCTCAGCACTTTGCCGCTTGGTCCCTCTACGGAACATGGTTCAGTACTGTTCAACACAATGTTTATTTACTGCTTAAAACACTGGTCCAAACCATGTTTTCCAGTTGACAGGACTACATATATGCCTGCTAAGAACACTGCTCTGTTCCATACCATGTTTTCCGGTTTACAGGACTACATATATGCTCTGTTCCAAACCATGCTTTCGTGTTTGCATGTAAAGAAATGCTTCTCGCAGCAGTGTACATAGTGCAACTGAACATACACCAGAGAGGACATGTCTGCATCTCTGAAGGAGCCATAGCCGTAGTGGCGTAGTGCAGTGCCATAGTGGCAGTAGTGCGCAGGTCTATTGCCGTGTTACAAGCCATGTCCAAGCTTGACCACTTTGTGTGGCTGAACAATAAGCACTACTGATTAAATTTCTCGCATTCTGACCACTAAGGTGGGAGTTTGCTAGCTCTGTATTAAATATAAATATGCACACACGTTAGCTTCACAAGCACCACGACTCAAAGTTTGCATTCCAGAGTAGAAACACCAGCAGCAACGCCGCAGTGTAGATGGCCACCATCCCTGGTTTCCCTGTGCTTGTAGTCACCATCTTGCTTGCATTTGCAAGCACATCCTGCTTCCTCTCATTCTCAACTGCATCTTCTTCATCTCCTGCTACACTTCACAGCACGGCATCTGATGATACCGATCTCCAGGCCCTGCTTTGCCTCAAACTCCACCTCTCCGACTCCGACTCCGCTGCAGCCATGGCTTCATGGAGAAATGACTCGTCAGTGCAGTATTGCAGCTGGCCTGGTGTCACCTGCAGCAAGAGACACCCATCTCGTGTCACCATGCTGTATTTAGACACGGCCAACCTTAGTGGCCAGATACCGCCATGTGTTGGCAGCCTCACATTTCTTAGGGCTATCCACCTTCCAAACAACAGGCTGAACGGGCACATTCCGCCAGAGCTTAGCAGCCTGAATCGCCTCTTCTATTTGAACCTTAGCTACAACCATCTCATTGGCATGATACCAAGCACTCTATCCTCCTGCTCCCGCCTCCAGTTCATCGATCTTTCGAACAATCTCCTTGAAGGTGAGATCCCCTCAAGCCTGATGAGCAATAAAAGTTCACAACTGCAGGAGATCATTCTGAGCAACAACATACTGCATGGCAGCATACCGGATGGGCTGAGTACACTCTCCAGCCTTTCAGCTCTACTTGTCGCCAACAACACACTAACCGGTGGCATCCCACCTTTCCTTGCAAACAGTTCATTGCTTGAATTGCTAGATCTAACAAACAACCATCTTAGTGGGGAGATTCCTTCTGCTCTTTTTAATAGCTCATCAATTGTAGTGCTAGGCCTTGCAGGCAATAACTTTGTTGGGTCCGTGCCACCTCTAGCGCATATCTCCTCACCACTAGACACCCTGATCCTGTCCGATAATAATCTTTCAGGTAGTTTACCTTCCTCTCTAGGAAATTTTTCAGTTCTCGCTTGGCTCTTGCTTTCACAAAACAACTTTCAAGGAGCTATTCCATCGAGTTTAGGCATGATTCCAATCTTGGAACAACTAGACCTCAGTTTCAACAACCTGTCAGGGATTGTTCCAGCTTCTCTTTACAACAAAACTACACTTACATACCTAAACTTCGGCACCAACAGACTCAGTGGGGAAATTCCTCATGACATAGGTTTTACCCTTCCAAACATACAAACATTGACTCTGCAAGAAAATCATTTCCAAGGTCAGATCCCTACATCACTAGGCAATGCTATAAATATTCAGGGGATGGACCTCCGTGACAATTCATTCCAAGGTATTATTCCTTCCTTTGGGAACTTGTCCAGCTTAACTGAACTGAATCTTGGGATGAATCAACTAGAAGCCGGAGACTGGTCATTCTTGTCCTCATTGGCAAATTGCAGCAAATTGGTTCTATTATGCATAGATAGCAACATCCTTAAAGGAGAATTACCGATTTCTATTGGAAACCTTCCAACAAGCTTACAAGTATTATTGTTACAAGAAAATCAGATATCTGGAACCATACCACCAGAGATAGAGCACCTTACAAACCTTACCCTTCTTCATATGGAAAATAATTTACTTGCTGGAAACCTCCCTAATACCATTGGAAACCTTCCAAACTTGTTTGTTCTTAGCTTATCCCAAAACAAACTTTCTGGACAGGTTCCATTTTCTATTGGTAACCTCAACAAACTGAGTGAGCTCTATTTACAAGAAAATAATTTGAGTGGCTTGATCCCACGAGCTTTAGGATATTGCAAAAAGCTGGACACTCTGAACCTCTCTTGTAATGGCTTCACTGGTAGCATACCAAAAGAGCTCTTCACCATTTCGTTGCTTTCGGAAGGTCTGGACTTGTCTCACAATAGACTGTCTGGAGAAATACCATTGGAGATAGGCGGTTTGATAAACCTCGAAGTGCTGAATATTTCCAATAACCAACTGACTGGAAAAATCCCCTCCACTCTAGGACAGTGTGTGCACTTGGTGTCCCTTCACATGAGAGGGAACCTTCTACATGGGACAATTCCTGAATCTTTTATCAGTTTGAGAGGCATCAGTGAGATGGATCTTTCTCGAAATTACTTGTCTGGTGAACTTCCTAAGTTCTTTGAGCTTTTAAGCTCTATGAAGCTTCTCAATTTGTCGTTCAACAACTTCGAAGGACCGGTACCAACTGGTGGAATATTTCAGAAAACAGGAGAGGTGTTCATTCAAGGTAACAAGTTGTTATGTGCTAGCAGTATCCCCATGGCACAACTTCCACTTTGCAGTGCAGTTGGATCAAAAAAGAGGAAAGCCTATAGTATTCTGAAGATAGCAGGATTTACAATTGTTTCCTTGGTTGTCTTCTCATGCTTTGTCGTCCTTCTCTTGAAGAAGAGACAGAGAGTTAAACAAGAATCTCATCCACCAAGCACGGAGTTGAGCAAGTTCTCATATGCTGATTTAATCAAGGCAACAAATGATTTCTCTTCAATCAATTTGATTGGTTCAGGAAAATCTGCAACAGTCTACAAAGGAAGTCTAGGGCTCGAAGAACAAATTGTTGCTATCAAGGTTTTCAAACTTGATCAACTTGGTGCACCAAAGAGCTTCTTTGCTGAGTGTGAAGCACTGAGGAACACTCGTCATCGAAATCTTGTAAGGGTGATTACTGCATGCTCAACATTTGATCCATCAGGACATCCATTCAAAGCTCTTATTCTTGAATATATGTTTAATGGAAGCCTAGAGAGCTGGCTCTACCCTAATTTCAATAGGTATGGGATGAGAAGCCCATTGAGTTTGGGCACCAGAATAACAATAGCAATGGATATAGCTTCTGCTTTGGATTATCTACACAACCACTGTGTGCCCCCTCTGATCCATTGTGATTTGAAGCCTAGCAATGTCCTTCTTGATGGTGTCATGTGTGCACATCTTGCTGACTTTGGGTTAGCTAAATTTCTTCGAAGTTATAGTCATGATAGTTCAACAAGCTTACTGGGACCAAGAGGATCAATTGGATACATTGCACCAGGTACAAACTTATCCTTTAAAAACTGATCATTCTAAATATTATTACAACCTTTTTTTGTCTATTTGTAATTAATTCCTAATTTATATATTCCACTATTCAATAATGTTCTTTTGTTGTTCCAATATTAAGAAATAAAGTTATTTGACCAGTTACATACACATTAATTGCAGAGTATGGCTTGGGAAGCAAACTCTCAGCAGAAGGCGATGTCTATAGCTACGGAATTATTATCTTAGAACTGCTGACAGGGAAGTGTCCAACAGATGAGATGTTTACAAATGGTTTGAACCTTCACAGATTTGTGGAGAACGCGTTTCCTCAAAGTATTGGTGAGATTCTAGATCCTTGTATCGTTCCAGGTTATGAAGATGATGCTGATGTGTACAACAGTTTGAAGCATGGAAATAATGCAATAGCTGGAGTGGAAATCTGCATCCTGCATCTGGTTAAACTCGGTCTCTTATGCTCTGTGGAGACACCAAAGGAAAGGCCAACAATGCAGGACGTTTATGCTGAAGTTACCACAATCAAAGAAACATTTGCAGCTCTACGTGGATGAGTGATCGGACTGTGGTTTCAATTGTTCACAAATAGTGCCATGAGGGCCTTTGTCTAATTTTGTTTGGAAAGGCCCTTTTACTCTAAGATAAGAAGCATTTTAAAAGTAGTTAGCAATATGTCGCAGTCCTGGTGCAAAGATATATCACAGTTTGGAGCATTTAAAAAGCCTTTGTCTAAAATTTCTAATAGATATGTCGCAGTCCTGGTAGATCTATTAAGTTTGTAAGCAATATATATATATATACCCACTCTTATCAGTTAAGAGCTTCCTATTTTTCAGACATTTGAGGAAGGAAATAAAAGAGCATTGATGAATTAGTTCACACCCTACAAAACCTTCTGTCCCAAAATAAATCCATATCTCACTTTCCGAGGAGTTAAATTTTTAAAAATTTAACAAAATTTCCTCAATTATGTACTAATGTACTAATATTTTTTATGTGTGATAAATATATCAGCATTGGATTGAGCATGCAGTATACTTTCATAATAAACTTAGTTTAAGATACGATACTATTTTTTCTATATTCCTAGCCAAATTTAAAAATTTGTAATCTAAAATTTGTCAATAAAAACACTACTCAACAATTAAATGTCATATATAAAACTTTGTGCAAGTGAGCAATTCATCAACTATCAATTATCAGGCCATGTTGACAAGGGTTATACAAATGATGGTCTAACACTCCTAGTTGGATCCATGTACTGACAAAATATCATTGGCAACGTATGCTATCTAAACCTGGTTTTCATAGGATACGTTCCCCATATCATAAGTCTCGGACGGTTTCAAAGCAAGGGCCATAACAATCTGGTAGCAGACACTAAATTCTTTGACTAACTATATATTCTCGGTTGAACGTATCTAATTTCTTTTGCTAAAGAAAATAAATCTGGAGACTGGTGGTGCATGCTCTTACCAGAACTGAAGGAACCGAGGAGGGAGAGGAATCGAGCTGGAGTCGAAGCCTCGGAGGGAACTTGCATTGGGGCGTAGACGCAGAGTCTGGCTGCCCGCCTGGCCTGTGACCCTGGCCGTCTGCAGCCATGGGCGCCAGACCGCTTGGGGCCGAGGCCTGGGCGGTGGCGGAAGCCGGCAGACGCGGATGCCAACGCGCGGCTACCGAAGGCAACGGGGTTGAGACGGGAGCAAAATACAATGGGGTAACTAGTCAATATATGTGTAATTCTCAAAAATAAAAAGAGATTGCGAGGTGGTGATTATAAATAGGTAAATTAGCTTATAATTAAACAAAAAAAGAGAGTAAGAGGTGGTGATTATAAATAGGTAAATTCGCATATAATTAAACAAAAAAATAAAAAGTTTAGTGGAGATGCGAGGAATTGAACCCCGGACCTTTACGAAGCTTATCATAATGCTCTACCATTTGAGCTACATCCCCAATTTTCGGTAATGTCTTCATTATGAATGTATTTATCGTAATAACTACTTGCACTGACGCCAATTTTATATAGTGAATTAGCTGTCAACCAGTATTTACGAATCTAAAAGGGGAACAAGATGGGAGTCGTACCCCTCTTTTTTTTTTTTCCCTTTTTTCTTCTCATTAGAACAAAACAATACACACAACAACTCTTTCGAATTAAAATGTGGGTTATTACCTTGGATCCCAGCAACCGTACCCTATCAATGAAAAACTGGCAGCCTAAGCCTCGCCACATCATCTGTCGACGGCCTCAGCTTGCCCCTTCGGCTTGGGTACCATGACCAAAGAGAGTCCGACTACTATTTCATCGCATACGCACGGCGTCATTCCTGATCACGACGCCGTTGGCGATGAAGTAGTCGGACTCCACGGTCTCATTAGTACGTGCTGCTCTCCTTGCCCGGGCATGATGATCCTGCTGCTGGCATGATGATGCATGGCGCGGGCAGCCAGGGAAGCACCAGGCGCAGCAACGACAAGAGTAGTAACTTCTTGCGTTGTCCACTCGATCCATCTGTATATCACCTTTTTTGTTTAATTTCCTCCTTCGTTTAATTCCTCGATCACCTTCCTCTTTATATAGACAGATCCAGCAACGAGCAATGCAAGCAAGCAATGGTGTTCCGCAACTTTTGTTGCATCGCATCCATGCATTGCCAAAAGGAGCGTAAGGTAGTATGAGTTCAAAAAAGAAAAAGGAGCGCAAGTTATGGTCATTATCAGAGGCTATATATCCCTGATCGTGATAATAATAACCTAGCTAATTTTAGATCAATCCCAGCCAGTCCGCATGCTCTCTTGACGCGCGTGCCACCTAGTACCTTAAAATTATTAGATTGATGTGTATATTACATATTAGTGCTGTGTCTAATTGCGCATGTATGTGATCAGTTACAAGTAATGGTGTAATTGTCTCCCTTTGTTTTGGAATGCTTCAGCCCAGTATAATAAGAGGACCGAAATTTGTGCCGTACATATCAAGTTCATATTGTGTTGATTGATATATCTTACTATTATTAATTGAAGGCTCCAAAGGAGGCTCCACGTTAATTCTCACCAGAAGCGCGAGAAAAAAAAGATAAATCCTGTAAATTCTCACAAAAATCAGAAACATCCAGCCATCAATATAATATGGTTTAATCATAACAATCAATAACCACCATTGGATCACTTTGGTTTTCTAAAGAATTACCCACCACTGCCATTAAGAAAAACAAATAAAATAACTGGCTAATTTTTTACTATATTTCCCATGTTTTACGTGTGTTTTCTGAAACACACACGCATACCGATCTAATCTACTAGCGTATCCCGGACGTCGTTGTTCTCTTCTTCTCGCGTTCTCTCCCTGGCGGCGTAAAACATGCCAAGGATGGCATCGTCTACAACTGTGTTGCTCATGGTGGTAGAGTTGGTCGCTTTGTGCCTCTAAAGTTAGAAAAGTAGCAGATTGGTACTGGCCGGACTAGCGGCCATAAGAAGGTTGCAATGAAGATAGGTGCATGGATCTGGTATGTGCCAGAGCTAGGGGACATACGCGGCCATACATACATGCCCTCTCAAAACATCTGCCAAACTAAATCTCATGATCGGTGGCGAAGGTTTACAAGACCGCAACTCCTAACATACATCTGACTACATATATGTGCATGATGGCATGCATCGAACGTGGAGGCCTAGATGAATCATTGTCTCGCCGAGTTGATGAGGTGCTTGAGCTGAAGGTTTCATCACTACATATCAACTTGACGCCATCCAATAGGGTAATAAGATGCAGCAGGTTAGAACGAGAAAAGTCATCGAAAGAATGGTTGTTTTTCTATATATAATTTGTTGTTTTTTTGCTGCCATTGATGCTTATTTTTCTTTTGGCAGGCAATATATGGGATGTCAACCTGATGTATGTTTTGGACGATTAGAGCTTGGGCCTAAAAATATTTATATGATGCTAGATTTTGAAATGATTGTACAAGGCTTCCACTCATCAAGGTAATGCAGCGATGTAACTTTACATAAACAATGTAGTTGAAGTATTCAGTTTCCTACTTATTTACTTTTTGGGAAAAAGGAAGAGGACGCGATGTAGTTGAAGTATGCAGCGATGTAGTTGAAGTTATTCGTAGGTTAATGTAAGTAACCTTGGAAGAAAGTGTTTTACTGATTCACTGCAAAACCAATAGTCCAAGTCAGTCCTATAACCAAGAGGGCCGGGAGAGCATCATGTCCAACAGTTCCCCTTGACCAACCTCTTAAAGTAAGGCGTATGTACATAAACCCACCCTCCAATAGTTCATCTATCCAACATTCCATATTTAGTGTAAATTGTCCCTTGAATTTAGGGAGACATATTGTCTACACCCTATATGTTATCAGTATAGTACAACTATTAAAGGACAAGCATTTTTAAGGGAGAATTTTGGTTTGGATGCACATCCAAAATGTGGATACAAGGGATTAAGTTTAGGAGCTGAGCTAATCACAGTTGGATTATTATCATCAAGATCATACATGAAGATATTATAATATGAGAGATGAGTTATAACAATATTCGGAGGAGTTGAATCCCTAGATTATTGTTGATTTAAGTGCAAATACACATATAATCTACACAAACGTGTCTTAGATGTATTATGGGATTATTATAACATGGTATATTGATTATAACAACACACCCCATAGTCTAGCATGATTCAATGATAATTATAGTATAGCTAATTATTGTAATCCAAATGGATCCAAACTATTCTAATTATATTTTATTTTATTTTATTTGGTTAATGGACTCAAATTATAACTACACAAATTAACTAAATCAATATGAGATTATATATACAAGTTATTGTTGTGTTATTTTATCACAAGAACATGAATATGGACACGATATGGCATGGGCAACTAGCAATTTTGTTTTTAAAAAATGGTTACAAATAATATGCTACAAAAATGGTTACAAAGAATCTTGCTTCAGTGCCTATATATTTATGGGCTATATGAATGCAATCATACTTCTATAATGAAAAACTGGCTAACTCAAGTGTGTTAACAATGTGTCCAGATATCGCAGATATTCATGTTTGATCAAATTCATTAAGATGTGTGAGTCAATATATTTAGCTCTTCCATGCATTTAAATCTATATATGACTTGATTGATTCACATGGTTTGTAAAATGTTAGGTAGCATGCCTTTCTCTAATCACATGATTTGTGAACATTCTCTGGGAACACATTTGCATGTGCATAATTAATTTTTTCTTAATATAAATAATGCACTTAACCATTACCAAAGCTAGCATAAGGTTTTACTAATTGAGGTTTAAATTTTATATAGTTCTATAGACTCACAACAATCTAAACTATAGTCAATATACACCAAAATTTTTATGAAGACTATTCATCCATGACCTGTTATCAATAAGGAATCTATTTCCATTACTTAAATAATTAAGGAAAACAGGTAGTTATATTTCCCACGTTTCCACTGGAGCGGGCTAGAGGTTTGCACTACAACAAAAAAGAAGCCTTCCACCAAGTCTTCCGTTCACCTCCCCACTAGGTTTTCCTACTCCTAGCTACGTGGATTGCGGGCCAAGAGCATTCAATCCTAGTGGAAGACTCCATGTCTTGCGATCTATAGAGTATATGTAAAGCAGAGTCAAGGTCAACAAGCATAAAAGGAATTATTTTGTTTACTCACTTTGACGTGATGAGTCATCAAGTCAATGACGACAAATCTTTAACACGCTAACCGGTATGCATGCTTATGCTGCTCCTAGTGTATGCATCACAAAAGAATTTATAATTCTAAAAATGTAAATTTGTTGAATGTAAAAGACCTCAGGTAATCAAACCATAAATGTCGATGATTATATTTATTTGTGGTTCAGGTACACTTGATCTCTATGTTGTTGGTATGGTGTTGCTTTCGCTTGGGCCTTGTTGTATAGGCTCGTGTTGGGTTTCGTCCCATATTGGTAATAAATGGAGGAAGCACAATATATAAGGCGGGACAGTTCTTACCTATTAGACTTTTTGGGTTAAATTAGGTCCAAGGCCTGTATATGTTCTAGGCTTCGATGGGTGTTGGGCTGAATTCTGATGCGCACGCTAACAAGTGATATCAGAGCCCATGGTCCAAAAACCTAGAAAATCTTTGGGCTCACACAATGACGTGGGAACTCATTAACATTTGGAGTTCACACGGATACACGGGTTGTGTGTGTGATGTGGAGTGTTGGATTTCGGAGTCTGAATAACTTCTTCCGGAGATCACATGTGGTAGTGTGATGTGAAGAGTTGGGTCAATGTGTGATGGGGAGATTGTTATGTCTAGTTACACATCGGTAATTGATGGTGGGAGAGTATAATATATAAGCCGTGGCAGTCGTCACCTAGCTAGCAGGCTAGTCTTTTGGGTTGAGTTAGGCCGAAAGCCGGGATATGTTGTGGGCTCCGGTGGACATGGACCAAGGGATTGTCTGCTTGGGTATAGCGAGTTGGGCTGAATTCCATTACACACTCTAACGCTTGGAAGCCTTGATATCTATGAAGAAATCCATGCCTGAAAGCTTTGCCAATCAAGGCAACGGGGTGTGTATGTGCACGGGTTGATGGACTAACACAATTTAGATATCACTAACCCGTGCATATGCACGGGTTGATGGACTAGTATGTATAATGTACAATAGTCATTTATTATTACATGTGTGTGTATGTGCGAAATATGTGTGTCTATAGGTATAGCTACCGTCAATGAGTCTGGTGGCTATCATCAATGATGAATCTGGTGTGTCCAATATTTTAGAATGTAAGTACTAATATTTGGTTTCCTAACCTTGGCATTTGAGATTCTTCTTCTTTTTGTTTTGTTTTTGTAATTCCTCATCTGAGACGCGGATATCTAAAGTGCATCTCTGATAAGACTCTCCTGAGACACGTTCTAGCTTCTTCAAAGGCACATTTTGCTTAAAACGTGTCTCTGATGGGTGTCATCACGACATCACAAACGCGTAGTGCACGTCGGTGATATCTTGTTATAGCGGCACATTCTCGAGCGCGTTTTTAGTTTTTACACGTGTCTTGTGACGTACACATCAGGGGCGCCAGCAGAAGTTTAATAATTATTGAAGTAGGAACTGTCACATCAATGTCCATACACGCTTCGCACATCACAATTTGTTAATTATCTATAAAAGGCTCCGCAGTATACATCATGTACATAAGTTGCAAATAATATATATTGAATTCTATGCATATATATAAGTTTAAAACATACAGTATCAAAGATGAAACCTAGTTTTGTAGATCTCGAGGCAATGTGACATTCGGTTATTGGGGGGAAAAAAACAGGGGGCCAGGCAACAAACCAAGAGTGGTATGTGGACATTCAGTGCCGATTCTTGGCCATCCCGCCCCAATCATTTTCTGATTTTAATGTGCAGAACCGAATCACTGTCGGTTACTCGGTTCAGTCAAAACCAGCATTGATGGTGCCCTCACTGAATGTTGAATCAAGCTAAGTGTGGCCGGCTACTTCTGGTTTCACCCTTCCGAGGATGACTGTGCAATGGGAGGACCAGACCCAATGTCGGGATAATCAGCAAGGGCAAAAGGAAACATGATCACTTTCGGGTTAACTAGGAAAGGAAAAACGATTAGCAAGCTAAAGTGTCGCCTTCTGAAACAGTTGCCAGAAGGAAGACAACGCCGTCGTCGCTGCAGACCACAAGAAGCAGCAGCAGCAAAATTGAACCAAGGACGACGGGGGACCACAGTCACAGGAACGCGGTACACAGGCGTGTTCCACGTCCCGGGAAATTTCGTTCTGGAACGGGAACGGGAACGACGCGGTACGCAAGATGGAACGATGTCTGGGACGTGTTCCTGCGGTCATGGGACGGTAATCAGGGACAGGGTGAGTCGGCGGCGGCGGCGTAGTGTTTAGTGTTTCAGGCTTTGCCTTCTGTTATCGTAGTTATTGCCTGGGCCAGTTATCGTAGTTACTACGTAGGCCATGTGTATTATGAGAAGATCAAAGTATTATGGGCCAAATGGGTATCTCTACTATAATTGAAATCTTCTCCAAGCCACCTCCCTCCTCCAAGATCAACGACTCACAGCACACCAACTACGAAATCAACGTCTGAGATTAAAAGGTGAGAAGCCGCTTCCAACTCTCCCCACGCCCACGCAGGATCGCGCGGCCCTCACCCGACACCGCGGGTTCGAGCGCCGAGTGCCGCATCCACCGGCAAAAACAATTCCTCTTCCCCCGCAGTTCGTCACTCGCGACTCTTCTTGAACCGCGGCTAGGGTTCCCACTCCCACCGGCCGGCCAAACCCCGATCCACCCACGCGCCGTACCAATGGACTGCCCCCCTCCCTGTTCCGCGCACCAAGATCCCGCCGGCCTCCTCCACCTCCAGGACTACCGGCAGTGGCGCCCGTACTCGTAGAAGCACCGGAGGCGGAGCGGAGGCGGTGGCGGAGGCAGAGCGGCTTCCCAGAGGCGGAGGCGGAGCGGTAACGACCACATCGGGGATCCTGCGTCACGAGCAGACAGTGCTCCTCTGCTGGACGCTGGAGCTGGTTCTCATCGGTGTCCGCTGCCCTGCCCCCAGATCCCGCAGGCGGCGGCCCCAACCAGTGGCGAGGAGGAGTTCCCCGGCGGGTGCCTGCTGGCCTTCCCTCTCGCCCCCCCAGATCCTACAGGCGGCTGCCCCAAGCGGCGGTGAGGCAGAGCTCCCCATCAGGTGCCCTGTCTACCCTCTCCAGATCATATACTCCTCTGCTTGCTCATGCTATTATGGATCTCGCCCGTTCATCTTTTGGTTCATCTTTTTGGTTCAATGGAGATTGGTTTAATGCAGGTGTTTTGTCAGTGCTCCTGCTCATCTCCATCGCAGTTCCCCTGCCACATCACCAGCGCCCCCAATGCAGTCCTCCTGTCAAGTCATGTTTCCTCAATGCTGTGTTCTCTTTCTTTCCTTCTAATTCACTGGAAATCCTGACCTTATCTGTTTATTAGTTCCTCATGATTTTTCTACAGATCCATTAATCAGGTTTGGTCAAGTGACATTCCCCAACGATGATGCTAGGATGAAGGTACAAATCCATTCTTCATTTTGCTACATAATCTCCTTTGCAGTGTACTATTCTTTCTTCAAAGCACGTAGCCATCTGCATTGCTGCTCACTCCCCTCTTGGAATTCCTTTGCTAAGCACTATTGTTGTTGTACCAAATCTATTTCTTCAACTAATGGTGGTAAGGTGGTTTACTGAAAGTAGCAGTAGTTGTATATAAAATCAAGCTGCGCTGCAACCTCTTCAACATATTTTATGATTAATCTAGCCTTCTACTAATGTATGCTACTTACCTGAAGGCTTCATATGTATTGATTTCATCTACAGGTTGTACCATCCATAAATATAGAAAAGCCACACCTATCTTGCGGGATCTCAATCCTGTAAGTTTAGGTTCAATATTTTTCTACACTTAACCCATACTTCTATATTATGATCCCAGTGGTTTCTCATTTCAGTTTTTATTTGGTCTTTCTGTCTTGGTTTCAGCACAAGCATGGCTACAATTCCAGATTTCCAATTGCAACTGTAGTTCCTTTTTTTCCCGGTGCGCAAACCGGCTCAAGAAAAAGAGAACATGGCAAAAGAAATTTAATTTAAAGTTTGATGAAGTGATTCATGTGTTCTCTTGCCATAATGCTCTCCATAGCCTTATTAAATGTCAAGCTCCAAGAGCACACTTTATTAATGAAAGCAAAAATTTCTCTTTACAGCTTGATTCCTATGTTGATCTCTTTTTATTTGTTGTGGCAGGTAAATTTAATTAGGAAAAGTGTTTAATTAAATGTGTGCTTTGGGGAGAAAAAAGAAGAACATAGAAGCAGAGGTTGTTAGCACACAACTTGTTTACGGTGCACCAACGAGGTTTGAGGGATGGATTAGTAGGTTCTCCTTTTCCTTGCTTTCTAGCGCTGGTAATTAGAGTTTCCTGTATTTTTTTATTTCCTTTACATGTGGTTCCAATGTCTGCTGGAATCGTGGCGTCAGGGAGTTGCTTATGTTTCTTGTCCAGATTTTATTCATTTTGATCTATAGTCTTCAGGTCCTGCAACGGTCACTGACTCAGTGCCTTATTATGTTCTTTAGATAGCTATATTAGTAGCTAACTGTTCAATTAGTGGTATATATTTGTTGCTATTTTCATTGATGCATGGTTACTGAGTCATGCACAAATTCTCCAGTAGTTTCATACTCTTTTTAGTAAATAAAATAAAAAAAGGTTTCTGAATCTGTACGTCTTCCTCCCCATAGCAATTGTGTGCTAACAACCTCGAACCTCGGCTGGCTTGCCAGGCCTCTTGCTCTTCCTTTGGGACAGTGCTCTTTCTTCCTTTGGGATAGCTCTTGCTTTCATCTTGGATTACCTGTATTCATACTTTGCTTATGTTGTGACTGCATTTTAAGGTACTACTGAGCAGAGGGCTTCTCATCATGTATGGGAGATCGTCAAATGTACATATGTGAGGCAAATAGGAAGGTCGGCTAGGACTGGTATGTCCCGGTCGAAAAGTTCGATTTCCGAAATATATCTATTGACCATACAATAGCCTGGCCCTGGCCATCTGAGATATATTCAACTAACTAAGGTGAACAAATGTCCTTTGTTAGTTCTTTTATTTGTTGCTTTCTTCTGTTCTTTTTTCTCTAAATTGTTTTCCATTGAAAATGCCCCAATGAATTGCTTCTTGTCCATTCATGAAGATGCCTGACTGTTGTAATTTTCTCAAACCTAATTTTTTAAGATGCGCATAGGTTTCCTTCAATAAATAGCATAGCATTGCAGAGATATAGGTTCCCACCACAGTTTGTTTTCAAATGATATCGTAGCGTTAGAATGGGCACACTATCATTTGTAGTTTCAGGTTTCTTTTTTCCTTAAGTCCTGATCTAAATGCCCAGCTCTAAAACACATGCATAAATATTGATAGCTAGAACACCTATGTCTTTTTTTTGAATTTGTGTTTCTGTCATTAGTTAATTTATATTATCTTCTAGATGCCGAGATGGTGTTAGCTGGTGGACATTAGGTGGGGGACGAGCAGTGGACACATAAGCATTCAGTGTAAGGATCTCAATTTTAGTCAGTCCAGTTGACTCAGCACGATGGACAATGACGACCTCCATGCAGCTCGAGAGGAGCGGCAGCTGGTGGACTCTCTTGAGGGAGTGCTACAACGAAACTTCGTCTCTCAGGGAGAAGGGCCTCATTGTGCTTCCGGGAGAGGATGCTCCTCAACAGCTGCCACTGGATGTTGCAGGGAAGATGTTTGAGCCACCGCTTCGTCCGTGGGCAGCTGCAAGACCTACTTAGGAAAATGATTCTGATTCTGGCATAATTACCACATGTTTGGTTAGTTTGTCACTGGGACCTCCAACAAGAAATAGAAAAGGTTGTTGAACAAAATAAGTTGCAAAGGGGATAGCATTGTGTAGAAAATGGTTGACATCGGTGCAACTTGAAATTTATCTTTTACCTGTCAAGGACAAGTTGCAGTGAAAATGTTGTGGTAATTGCGAGGCTGAGATATTGTTATTCCATTATCATTAAAATAAAATTCTCAGGTCCTAGAGTATTGAAATCTATAGTTGTACATTCCCATTGAGCTTGTAAATAATTTGAAATCCAAATGGAGTGACACCTGGTGCTAATATTATGATCTAGAAATTGTTTAAACTCGGATGTCTAAATCTTCACATGGAAATGTGAATCACCAAATGAAGAAACATGAGATTTTTCTTTGGCCTAATTTGAACTGACAGTGAATTTCATATATCTTCTTGCAGAGTAGCGTGGGTTACAAAGCTTATCTTTAATAGAATATGTGTGAATACTCAAATATAATTATGTAAAAGTTGAACTATGAGAAAAAAAAACATTAGTTATTTTTATGAGCATCCTCAAATTAAAGCCGTGGCGTTAGCACGGGCATTATACTAGTTAAGTTAAGTGGATCATATTTAAGATTTAGGAGTTTGATCACATCAATCGATTCTTGAGTTAATTTTATATTCAGACACCATATGAACACAAGAATTACATAATTATTATAATTGTAGTTCACTTAAGAATGTGGATCGTCCCAAGCTATCGTACCAAAAAGTAGTTGGTTCACGTTCCAAGTTTTCGATCCAGCGTTCCAAAGAAGTATATCCCCTTATGAACCGGGAACTTAAAATTAGCGATCCACGTCCCATGTACCATGTTCCTCGTACCTACGTACCGGGAACTTTGTGACTGTGCGGGGACCTCGTCGAAGCATGGTAATTGCTGGTGACATGCTGTATAAGGGCTATTGTTTCGACTTGGTAGTACTACAAATCGATTTGCTAGCAGCACGGCTCCCCGCTTAAATTAGCAATGCACTCCCACTCATGACTCATGCAGTCCAGAGTGTACGACTTTGACCGCACTTTTTGCGTGCCCCATAGGTTTGACTGGTGTCTTTCGTACGCAAAAGAACTGCCCAATATTGGAGCACTGCTCCGTGGACCGTGAATAAAGCGCGCAGTGCTCCACATCTTTTGCGTCGTCGCCGTGTATTCACCGGAACCTCTGGGTGCGCGCACTCCCTAGTGCCAATTCCTAACCCCGTCTGCTACTCGAGCTCGAGGCCTCGTCAAGAGTGGCAGAGGCGCACGCTGATCACTACCTCACTGGCGCCGCCGGCTTGTGAACGTCGTATTCCATGGAGGACTTTTTTTGACTTCTCCGATCCAACCAAGATGACACCACCAGTCCACTACCACAAGTGTCTTGTTAGTTTCCACATCATGGAAAATGGAGATCACTTTCGATGGGACTGTTTGGTTGTTCCAAACAGTTTTGCTTGGTGCTACGCTCGCCCATAGGCGTTAGATCAAGCTGGTGGTGTCTAGGCAATCCAAACATCCCCTATGGCCCTATATATGGGCTCCGATGGATCATTCATTCCCATGGAGATTGGACGGGACCATGGTTTTCCCTTGAGGAATATAAGAGCAAGGTTAATAATAGAGCCGGCTTGCGGCTGTAGGGTTATTTGCAGTCTTCTCTCAGCCCACCCATGTCATCTCTGTCGTGCTCCGCCTCAGCGGGCGACCTCCGCCCGATCCACTGAGGAAGCACAGAGAGAGAAGAGACGGAGAAGGATAGCTCAACGACAGGGGGCTGGCCGGCCGGACATGCACGCCTCTGAACCGTCATGTTGCCGCGCACGCACACGCACCCCATGGGGCAGCGCTCCAGCCTGGGCCCGCAGCGGCTGCACTCTTGCTGCTCCTCTCCCTCGCTGTCCTCCACTCGCGCCCGCTGGACTGCAGGTTCGAGTTCGCGGGCTTGTGCTGCTGCTCATCGGTGCCGCAGGCTCGAGTTCGTCACCGCCACGTGGAAACTCAAGTGATGGGAATCACTACCGCACAGGCAAACGTTGCCGTATGTTTTAACTTTGCCGTGTGTAATTTATCGGGGCACACGGCAAAGTAATATTTTGCCGTGTGTGACGCACGGCAAACAAAGCTTTGCCGTGTGTAATGCACACGACAAAATATTGCACTCGGCAAACCTTAAACTTTGCCGTGTGCAATGGCCTAGCCCTCGGCAAAGTTTCTGGCACCGTCAATGGCGTTCCGTCGCCGTGATACTTTGCCGAGTGCCATGCCATGCGCACACGGCAAAGTTTATTTTTTTTTAAAAAAAAGTAAACTTTGCCGAGTGTAATGACATGGCACACGGTAAAGTTTCCCTTTTTAAAATTTTAAAACCTGTCAATAATTTTGCCGTGTGCCACTTTGCCGTGTGCCACACCTGTACACACGGCAAAGTACATTTTGAAACCTGGAAATTAATTTTGCCGTGTGCCACTACAATGCACACGGCAAAATAATTTTTATTTTTTTTGAATTTTTGTCCAAGTTTTTTTCTGTAGCCTTGTTACAGTATTTGAAACTCTAATATAAAGTTTGGCACAATTTTGACTTTTTTGTTATATTTAGTTAATTAATTTTGTTTCTTTGATTTTTCCACGCATTTCCAATTTGAACTGCAGTACATGAAATAATAAAATTGGGCCATCCAAAAAAGATAGTCATGATGCTTAACGTATGTTGGCGTCGTATCCAGGAGGTCACATGAAATCTCGAGCATCTCCTTGACGCAACTTGCCGATCTACTTGGTGAAAAAGTGATTTTAAATTATAAAAAAGTCAAACGAAGTCGAAAATCATGAAACTTGGTGAGGCGTCGTATTATCACATGTAGAGTCTGTGATAAAAATTTGAGAATGTTCCGAGCAAGTTGCAGCATCGAATGTCAGAAACCCAGATATCTCCACAACATCTCACTTGTGATCGCATGAGGAGATGTTTGAGTTTTTGGCATCCGACGTCGCAACTTACTCGAAACCTTGTGAATTTTTTACCACAGCCTACACATACGATGACATGACACCTCGCCAAGTTTCATGATTTTCGGACTTCGTTTGGATTTTATATAATTTAATTTCACTTTTCCCGCAATATCCTCTGCATGTTACGTCAACGAGATACTCGAGATTTCATGTGCCCTCCTGGATACGGTCTCAACATTCACTAAACATCATGAGTATCATTTTTTGGATGGTCTAATTTTATTATTTCATGCACCTGCAGTTAAAATTAGAAATGCACCAAAAAATTCAAAGAAATAAAATAAATTAACTAAATATATCAAAAAAGGTCAAAATTGCTCCAAACTTTAAATTGTAGTTTAAAATACCGTAACAAGGCTATAGAAAAAAATTTAGACCAAAAATAAGAAAAAAAACAAAAAAATTTGCCGCGTGCTTTGGAGGGCACTCGGCAAAGTTAACTAAAAAAATAAAAAATTCGTTTGCCGAGTGTCCGGCCCATTGGGCACTCGGCAAAAAAAAAAAGAAAACCTAGAGGCCCAATCGGCCGGCCCAGGCAAAAAGAAACCCTAAAGGTCCAATTCCTCCCCGCCCTCACGCCCGCGCCCCGCTCTCCCACTCGCCCGACGCCGCCGCTTCCCGTCACCCGATGCCGCGCCGCCTCCCCGCTTCCCGCCGCTGCTCCCCTCGCTTCCACCGCGCCGCTCCGCCGCTCCCTCCTCTCCCCGCCCGCACACCCCGCCGCGCGGGCATTCCTCGCCCGCCGCACCGCCCCCGCGCCCGCCACTTCTCCCGGCCCCCGCCGCGACGCACCCGCTCCGCCGCCGTCGCCGCTCCGCCGCTCCCTCGTCCCGCCTTGCATAGCGCCACCGCTCCTTCACCGGCGCCACCCCGCCGCCGCTCCTCCACCGGCGCCACCCCGCCGCACCTGTTCCCGCACGCGGACGCATCCCGCTCCTCTCCCCAGCCGCTCCTCCTCCACCGCGGAAGCTTCTCCCCACCCCGTCGGTCACCGCACGGAGCACCGCCGCTCCTCCCTTTGTTCGTCCAGTAGAGGAAGAGGCCGATCCGTACTCTGCAGCAGAGGGGAGGGGAGGGGAGGCAGAGGGGAGGGGACACGAGGCCTCCTTCTCCGTACTCAGCAGCACGCGAGGCCACCGGTACTCCGCCGTCGCTGGTGCTCCGCCGGTGAGTAATCCACACCCACCCATCCATCGGCCATCGCTTGGTTCCTCCGTCGTCGCTAGGGGCATAGGCTAGTCTGAACTCTGAATCTTTATGGACACTCTGAATCTTATACATTGGTCTCTATAGTCTTGAGTTAAAAAGAACAGTGTATGGAGATTGTTATGTGTACGTTTGCATCATCTTTATGATCTTTATGGAATGCATATTTGTCTACATGTCATGAAGATTTTTGCACCATCCACTTCGGCTAGGGCGGCGCCCCGAGCCGATCAAGCTGGCGTTGTCTCCAACACTTCAAAGTCAGTTAAATCGATTGTTAGAATTGGTCAAGCCGGCTCTCAACCTTCAGAGAGCTCAATTGCTTCCGGCATCCATGTGACTCGCACATTGTTGGCAGTCCTTAACTCAGATTTTATACCGCCAGCATTAGTGCAGGAATCACCAAAACAACACCAATAGGGGTTTTTGAACTAACCATTTCCATAGTTTTGGTGAAGTACTTGTTTTGCAGGGCAAGCATGGAATACATATAAATCTGAGCCAAAACACCGACATGGAGTGGCCTAGCCCAAACACCAAAATTTGGGTCGAATTCGTTTTGGGCTGCACGGACACGTCCGGCTAATTCGGGCGCCACGGATGCATCCGGACTCCGAATTGGACAAATTACCCGCCGTTTCGAAGCTAACCGAAAGGCCCACAAGCTGGTGGCAAAATATGGGGCCAAGGGGGTGCTCACTGGGCGCACGCATGCCAAAGGTGCGGCCACGCCTCCCAGGGCTGCGCTCGGGCCCATCTTGCTCCTGGTGGCCCATGATGATAGCCCAATGCCAAGGTCGGTGGGGATTTATAGATGGCAGGTGCGAACCACCCTTTGGAGGTTGGTTTTGGACCTACCATGTGAGGATGGCACTTTTTCAAAGAGCCCCCTCCTCTCAACCTATAAAAGGAGGCCTCCTCCTCCTCCTTCAACACACAATTTTATTATTCAGCATACACTAGAGGGAAGAGTAGAGCAAGCCTAGAGAGTGAGTGAGGAAAGAACGGAGTAACTCTTCTTGAGTGTTCCGGGAAGCCTAGCCTTCCTCGGGGTGGAGTGCCGAACTTGTCGGCTCCCTCCTCGCTTGTACCTCGGCGACATCTTACTACTTGGAGTAAGTGTTCATGTTTACCTTTTGGTATTAAGTTCTTGAGTAAGTTATCTTTGTTTGTTATATTCTTGCGGGATCGTTGTTCGTCCTTGTGGCGATTGCTCTAGTGGAAGGGCCCTCTGTAAGGTCCTAGATGGCTAGAGGGGGGTGAATAGCCTATAAAAAACTTCTACAAACTCACTAAGCAAACTTCGTTAGATACACAAACGGCGGAAAGCAAGTTTTGCTTAGCCTACTAGATGTTGCAAGCCTCCTATCCAAACAATTCTAGTAGGTGATCACTAGCACACACAATAGCTACCACTAGTGATCAAGAGTTCTACCCACGGGATTTAGTCTACACAAGAAGTGGTTCCCGACCGACCACACAAGCAATTCTACCCACGGGATTTAGTCTACACAAGAAGTGGTTCCCGACCGACCACACAAGCAATTCTACTTTGCAAGAATGTAAACGAGGTAATACAAGAGAGGGTAGGAGCTTGTTATACCAACGCGTAGAGTCGAGGTTGTCAATCACCAAGAGATGAACAATCAATCAATCGGCAACACACAATCGGAGACCAATCACCGGGAACAAAGATGAACACAATTGTTTTTGTCCACCCGGTGTTCACTTGGGCACCGCCAAGCTAGTCACCGGTTGTGTCGACCAACACCTAGATGGTTCTTCGGTGTGACCCTCAAGTCACTAGCCCCTCAAGGCTCGCCCCGCAAGGCACCGCGAGACACCACTCTCAAGCGAGGTACTCAACGACACGCGCAATCCACTAGGATGCTCTTCGTGATCCCCACGAGGTGAGCTCAAACCTCTCACAAACAACCGGAGGTGGCCAAGAACAAACACCTTCTCTTGCCAACGCCTCCAACTTCCTCCAAGCCGGCTAGGAGCGGTACTCTCCAAGAGTAACAAGAAATCCACCGGCTAAACCACCCACAAGTGCCACTAGATGCCCTCAAGCAATGCAATGCACTAGGTGATTCACTCAATCTCTCTTAGGATGAACAACCAAGCAAGGGAGATGAGTGGGAGAGAGTCTCTTAGCTCAAAGAATGCACAAGGGATGAGAAATGGCCAAGAGACCTCCCCAAGGGCCGGCCACCTTCTATTTATAACCCCTCAAACAAATGTGACCGTTACCCCCTCGGGAGGCCGAGCAGTACGCGCCGGACGCGTCCGGCGCTTCTTCCTCGCGCGCGGCCCGAGCCGACCGTTGGCGCCGCGGCCAACCGCACGTCGCCACGTGGGCGTCCGGCGCTGCGTCCGGCGCACGCCACAGCGCGTCCGGCGCCCGCGTCCGCTCGCAACGCCGAGCCGGAACTTTCGTTTCGAGTCCGGCGTGCGCCGGACGCGGCACCGCGCGTCCGCCGCCTTGAGCCGAGCCACCAGCAACGCGCCGTCTTCCACCGAGCGCCGGACCCAGCACAGTAAACAAGCCGAGTCCGCCGCCTGCGTCCGCCGCGCGTCCGACGAACATCTTCGCAGAGCCACCAACTCGCGCCACGCCACAATGCGCCGGACGTCCGCCGCGCGTCCGACGAACATCTTCGCAGAGCCACCACCTCGCGCCACGCCACAATGCGCTGGACGCGTCCGGCGCCTGCCCAAGGCGCGTCCGGCGCCTCTTCCAGGTGCTGACTTCATCGTTTTGTCGCCGTGTCGTGACACCAACTTCTCCAACATGCTATCCAACAAGTATACCAACTTGATCAACAGAGATAGCATGATTTCAACCAAATTTTGCATCCGGTGCAATAGAAAATATGCATCCATTTTTCCCAAAAGCGCCGAATCCCGCCTCACAGGCTCCGGCGCCGAATCCCAAACCCATCTCTACCCTGCAAACCACAGCGCGCCCAAACGCCACCTTTGTAAATGTGCCAACACCACCAAGTGTACATCTCCATGTGCTTGTGTGTTAGCTTTTCACAACCATTTCCCAAAGGTTAGGTTAGCTCACTAGGTCCTACATGCAATGCACTTCATGAATTCACCTAGTGGCACCCATGCGTCGAATAGCCGATAAGACTTCCCTCTTAATAGTGCGGCTATCGATCCTAAACCACTCACACCCTCTATGGTGTCTTGAGTGCAAAACAAAATGGCCCTATCGGTTATACCTTTGCCTTGAGCCCATTTTGTTCCTCCAAATGATATGAACACTTCACACCATCATGTGACCATCTCGATCCATCGACCTCGACTTCACTTGCCCTTCACCGTGCATCGGTCCATCGGCGCCTAGTCTTGCCCGAGCTTCACCATCGCATGGTCCTTCACTCAAGCCTCGACTAGCCCTTCACCTTCAACACCGGTCCATGGAGCCAAGCATCGTCTTGATCTTCATCTTTGATCACATGACATGTGTCATGCTTCATATGCAATAAGCTCATCATGTGGACAACCTTTCTCTAAATCAACCACTTTAGATAAACAAGGTTAGTCCTAGGTTTTATCAATTAGCCAAAACCAAACTAGGGACTTTCAATCTCCCCCTTTTTGGTAATTGATGACAACCTCAACAAAGATGATTTTATAATAAAGATTTTGAACTTGTCATACTTGTCCAATCAATAAGCTCACAAGAGGAATTTGGACAACTATAGCAAGTTCGGTTTTGGTAGTATTGCTCCCCCTACATATGTGCATAGAGTTTGGATTTGAAGCTTTGCACATATGCATGGATAGAAGTGTAGGGAGAGTAATTCTACCAAAATGATGCTAAGGTGTAAGAAATGGACCTTTGAAGCGCGATACCACTACAAGAAATCTGCTAATCCGTGACGGATTGCTAGTGACAGATTTAGAGAACGTCAGCAAAGAGTGCGCTGTGACTAGAAATATGCATCCACCGTTCTGGATATCCAGCCCAAGGCCCAACATTTGTCACATATATAAATGTGTTCTAGAAACCCTAACCTCACACACCCGGTGGCTCACTTCTCCTCTCGCTCCCCCCAGTCCGCCGCACACCCCACCCCGGCCTCCCATCCCATATCACCGCACGCTCACTCCAGCCCGCATCCAACCCCGGCCATCTGAGGACGGCGGCGCAACCCCATCTGAGGACGGCGGCGGCAGCCCCCAGCCCAGCCGTTACCCTGACCGAACCCGCAGCATGGAGGAGGCACGCATCGCCGGGAGGATAAGGATGGCGCGGGGCGTGCGGAGGTTGGAGCCGTGCCCAGGTCTTCATCGAGCCCTTCACCGGCGATGAGCACGCAACAGGTACGCTCGCTCCTTCTCTTCCCTTCTGCAATACCGAGCACCCAATCCCTATCTTAAGATATTTGGCGATTTGCATCTAGATCTAGTGGGGCTCTCACCGACGTCTGTTGCGATGGCATGTCCCAGCGCTAGTGTGGGATCCCTGGAAGGCATGGGCACAGGATGCGTGTTGATGTGGGGTAGCGTACCTCGTACCCACCAGACTGCTGGGCGAGGATTCCACGGTGGCGCCGTCGTCGGCCATCAGCACATGGAACGGCAGCTGTAGCCGCTGCTGGCCTTCGCGGACGCGTGGTGCTTGCGTCCGTCATCTGCATGTTCGTAAGCAAAAAAGACAATAAATTAGCTGTTGCTCACTGCTTTCCACGGATAAAATTCCCCATTCGCTGCTGGCTACCTCCCCTGTATGAACTAATCTAGATTTGTCATGTCCTTTTATATAATTAATTGATTCATAGTGGGGCATGACGAGATTCTTATGTTGACTATTAAAATGAAACATCCAATGATTTCTTTTAGAGCAACCATTCAGGCATTTACGTGAAGCATCTAATCATTCAGAGTCTGGTTGTGTAGGCATTGCTACATGAATTTGACAGTGACTTTTTTCAGTATAGGATTTTCCATTTTGGCATATGACCTTTTGATCCCTAGCAATTCTTGAACTCTAGTTATCTAGCATTATCTGGTAATTTTGTATCTGGAAATAGTTTAAACCTATTTTAGTAATACACATTAGAGCACTGTCATTACTATGGTGACTGGACTCTGAAACAAGCATCCAGTGCACACAATTCAAAGAACCCAATCTGAGAACTGACTAAAACTGATATAAGACCAGATCTTTTCCAAAGCTTCTTACTCCCTTTTTACCCATAGCTACTTCTTACTACATATATTTAGCACATTTTCAATATTGCAGTGGTTTGGCATTTTGAAAGAAGCATATTACAACTTGTTAAGGCTCATCATAGTGATTTTTTCAGTACATTTACAATTCTGTTCGGAAGTTCAATACCTATTAAACCTGTAATAACTATTAAACTTGTGAACCTTGTTTGAAACCCGTCTTGTGTATGGGAATGACAGATCAGATCAGCTGTATTTTTCCAGAAGCAAGTGTTTTAACAAGTGGAGTACTGCAGTAGCAGAGCAGTTCAGTGTGTTGCTTATTTTCAGGTTTGTCCTATGAAATTTGATTGAGAATATCAGGTTGGGATGCATGCAATGTTTTATTTTCTGAAATATCATTTTTCTTGCTACAGCATTATCAATTTTAGATTAATCCAATGCTGAATGTTTTGGTTCTTTGGCTTCCTTTGGTTCTAAGAAATTATTAGCTTGATTCTTTGCATGGTACTCTATCTTTTTCTTAGCTAAGTGTGCATTTTTTATCTTCTAAACAAACTGAATGTCTTTGAGCTGTAGCAGTAAACTCTAAAATTTTCTAACTGTTTTTTAGACTAAAATTTTCAAGTGTTAGCATGCTGTAAGTTTGTTCATTGTTCTATGCTCTGGTCTAAAATGGCTTTATATTTTGAGTTACTTTGCTATGGGACTTTTGTCGTTCTAGTGAATAAATATGATTGTAGTAGCTCCAAATAAATGCTATGCTTTCGTGCACGTGACATCAAATGGAAGTGACGTACTTACATTTGTGGTGCGTTTTGCTGTAGGGTGGCAAATTAAATGGAATTATTCTGCAGTTTGGAGGATGGACAATCAGACGGTGTTCACGAGCATGAAAGATGCTGCAGCAGCAGCTGGTGTTACTTCTACCTCGTGCTCTGAAGCGAACACCCCCATAATGTAGTGGATGACGATTGGACATAAATTTTATATAAAAAATCTTGTAATTTGTTCGGTTGGATGAAAACTTTTGTATGATCTATTTTTGTGTGAAAACGTGAGACCTTGTATTTGATTATTAGTTGAAAACTTGATTTATTGTATGTGATGTGTACTGTGTCATCACGAGAATCTAAAAATTGTTTATAAATGTGATCAATGTCCACATCAGCGCTGATGTTTGTATCGACGTCATTGGTAGCTCATTGTCCACATCAGCATCCATTTCAGTGTAATGATAAGGTGGTCGTTTAATCCGTGACGATTATTATTCGTCATGGGAAATGGATTTGGGCTGGGCTAATTGGGCCTTGGGCTGAACTGTGACGGTCTAAGACCGTCACCGATTCTGCTAATCCGTGATGGTTTTCAGCAAACCGTCACCGGTGTTAATCCTTGACGCTCAATCCGTAACGATATCTGAAACCATCACAGATGCTGCATAGCGACGGTTTTTTGGTGATCTGTGAGGGAAGTTTTTCATCACGGATTAGCAGGTTCCTTGTAGTGTACCAATCGGAGTTGCATTTTACACCATCCTTAGCACCAAGAAGTAACTGGACATCCATCAAAAACTCAAGAACCCCGTGAGATCAACATTATAAGCAAAGTTCTTGAACTACTTGTGAAGCAAGGGGAGTCTAGTTACAATCTATGCAAGCTAGTAGATCATTTCACCATTCAAGTCCTATACTAGCATTGCACCACACAAGCAAGGGGACACCACTTGTATAAAAACTTTACCTAGGTACCAAGAGCAAGTCATATGAGAATGCACAAACGAATGCAACAACTTTGTTCATGAGCTTGCTCCCCCATCTTGTGTGCATCAAAATTTTATTTACCCCTTTATCATGTTCAATCATCTTTTCTCTCCCCCTTTGTCAACAATTGCCCAAAAATGGGATCAAATTATGGAGAGAAAAGGATTTTGATGGAGTAAACAAAAACTTTAGTCAAAAATTGGTTCAATCTAGACCACTTGCCAAAGATATTTAATTCGGTTTGAACCAAAGACAAGCTTCTTCACACCTCATGACAAGGGTTATCTTGCCTATGTTGAATTAAACACTTGTAGCAAATATTCTAGATTCAACACTAGGATTGCAAGCCCACAAACATGTCATATGTCACCACTAGATCAAGCAAAGCATAGAAGCAATAGTGGTAAACATATATACATCAAACACATTTGATTTAACATGAATGCTCCAAATGCACCTTGTATGTCTACATGTGCTACCACAAGAATAATCCTAAGAATGAATGACATGTCACACAATGGTACCTTGCTTTGTCGAAGGAGAGGCATGTCAATAAGTGGTGGGGTGCATTCAACACATGTTTGAGAAGTCAAGAATGTTCAACTCATTCCTTAGCTTGCAAAACCTTCTTTCATCAAGTGGCTTGGTGAGGATGTCGGCAAGTTGATCATCGGTGCCCACACTTTCAATGGAAATGTCACCCTTTTGTTGATGATCTCTTATGAAATGATGCCTTATGTCAATGTGCTTTGTTCTTCCATGTTGAACCGGGTTTTGTGTCATCTTGATTGCACTTTCATTATCACAAAACAATGGCACATTCTTGAAGTTGATGCCATAATCCTTCAAAGTTGACTTCATCCAAAGCAATTGTGCACAACAACTCCCCGCACTAACATATTCGGCTTCGGCGGTAGAGATTGCCACACTATTTTGTTTCTTTGAGGACCATGACACAAGTGATCTTCCAAGAAGTTGACATGTACCACTTGTGCCCTTTCTATTGATCTTGCAACCACCATAGTCGGAGTCCGAATATTCAATCAATTCAAACTTTGACCCCTTGGGATACCATAGTCCAACATCTCTTGTTTGCTTCAAGTACCTCAATATTCTCTTTGCGGCCGTGAGATGACTCTCTCTTGGTGAGGCTTGATATCTAGCACACATGCAAACACTAAACATGACATCCGGCCTTGATGCGGTGACATAGAGTAGGCTTCCAATCAATGACCGATAATCCTTTTGATTCACCATATTGCCATCATGATCACTATCAAGATTCCCATTGGTGCCCATTGGAGTTGAGATTGGCTTTTCATCTTGCATCCCAAACTTCTTCAACATGTCCCTTATGTATTTCCCTTGACTCACAAATGTCCCATTCTTCAATTGCTTGACTTGAAGACCAAGGAAATAGCTAAGTTCACCAATCATGGACATCTCAAATTCTTTTGCCATCATTTCACCAAATTCTTCACAATATGCTTGATTGGTTGATCCAAAGATAATATCATCAACATAGATTTGCACAATGAAGAGATCATTACCAATCTTCTTGGTGAATAGAGTAGTATCAACCTTGCCCATAATGAACCCCTTGGATTGAAGGAAAGTCTTCAATCTCTCATACCATGCTCTAGGTGCTTGCTTCAAGCCATACAAAGCTTTCTTCAACTTGTACACATGGTTGGGTTTCTTCTCATCTTCAAAACCGGGAGGTTGCTCAACATATACTAGCTCATTGATGATCCCATTGAGAAATGCACTCTTGACATCCATTTGATATAACTTGATATTGTGGGCACATGCATAAGCCAATAGTATCCTTATTGCCTCCAATCTTGCCACGGGAGCATATGTTTCATCATAGTCAAGACCTTCAACTTGAGTATAGCCTTGTGCAACTAGTCTTGCTTTGTTTCTAATCACAACACCATCTTGATCTTGCTTGTTCTTGAAAACCCATTTGGTTCCAATGACATTGTGATTCTCCGGCCTCTCAACTAACTCCCACACATCATTTCTTGTGAAGTTGTTGAGCTCTTCTTGCATTGCCATGATCCAATCGGCATCATCTAAAGCTTCCTCAATTTTCTTTGGTTCTTTGGTTGACACAAAAGATGCAAACTCACAAATCATAGCCACTCTTGATCTTGTTTGCACACCACTTCTAATATCACCAATAACACTATCAATTGGGTGATCTCTTGCAATATGTTGTGGTTGTAGCACTTGCACTTGATTGCTTGAGCTTGGTTGATCACTTGACTTGTCTTCATTGGATGAACTAGCATCATGATCTTGCACTTGAGCATTGCTAGCTTGTCTCAATGGAGAGTTGAGAACTTCATCTTTATCATCTTGCACATCAACCACTTGCTTTGCTCTTATGTCACCAATGTCCATGTTCTTCATAGCTTCAACCAATTGGTTTCCACCAACATCTTCTAGATTCTCATCTTCATCTTGTGACCCATTGGTTTCATCAAATTGCACATCATGGACTTCCTCTCTAATGCCACTTGAATTGTTCCAAACTCTATAAGCCTTGCTTGTAGTTGAATAACCGAGTAGGAACCATTCATCACATCTCTTTTCAAACTTCCCCAATCTAGTGCCCTTTCTCAAGATGTAGCATTTGCAACCAAATACTCTAAAATAGCCAATGTTGGGCTTTCTTCCATGAAGTAACTCATATGGGGTCTTCTCTAGCAAAGTATGACAATAGAGCCTATTGATGTAGTAGCATGCCGTGTTGATTGCTTCATCCCAAAATGATTGACTAACATTGTACTCATGAAGCATTGATCTAGCCATATCAAGCAATGTTCTATTCTTCCTCTCAATTAGGCCATTTGATTGTGGAGTGTATTTGGCCGAGAATTGATGACCAATGCCATAGTGATCACACAATTCTTCCATTCTTGTATTCTTGAACTCACTCCCATTGTCACTTCTCACTTTCTTGATTCTCATGTCAAACTCATTGTGAACTCTAGTGAGAAAAGTCTTGAAGGTGTCATACACTTCACTCTTATCACTAAGAAAGAATACCCATGTAAATCTTGTGAAGTCATCCACTATGACAAACCCATACTTGTTGCCACCAATACTTGTGTATGTAGTTGGGCCAAATAGATCCATGTGCAACAACTCAAATGCCTTGCATGTGCTCATTATACTCTTCTTTGGATGTGAGCTTCCAACTTGCTTCCCGGCTTGACATGCACTACACAACTTGTCCTTCTCAAATACAACATCTTTCAAGCCTTCAACAAGATTGTGTTGTGTGAGCTTCTTCAATTGTTTCATGCCAACATGCCCAAGCCGTCTATGCCAAAGCCAACCCAAACTTGATTTTGATATCAAACATGTTGTCAAAGAAGCTTCACTAGTGTTGAAATCAACAAGATAGAGATTCTCATATCTAAAGCCTTTGAACACCAAGTTGGAGCCATCAAGAGAAACTACCTCAACATCATTTGCCCCAAAAATGCACTTGTAGCCTCGATCACAAATTTGTGCCACGGAGAGAAGATTGAAATCCAAGCTTTCAACTAGCATCACATTGGAGATACTCATGTCATTTGATATTGCAATCTTGCCCAAACCAACAACCTTGCCTTTCTTGTTATTGCCAAAAGTAATTGACTCAATGCCACTATCATTCTTCTCAATTGAATCAAACATTCTTGATGTGCCGGTCATGTGTTGAGAACACCCACTATCAATAATCCAATGCCTTCCTCCGGCTTTATAATTCACCTACAAGCATATCAATGAAGCTTAGGTACCCATTTTTGCTTGGGTCCTTGTAGGTTAGTGACTAAGCTCTTTGGTACCCAAATAGCCTTCTTCTTTGGGCCAACAATGGGTGTACCAACAAACTTAGCTTGCACACCTTTCACCCTTGGTAAGCACATAACAAGAATCAAAAGGTATAGCATTGTCAAGTTTCTTGTTTTGTTGCTTCTTGTTGCAATTTTGCTCTAGGTGCCCAACTTGCTTGCATCTATAGCAAAACCGACCATTGCTCTTCACAAAGCTAGGCTTTGGAGTTGCAAAGGCCGACTTGCCCTTCTTGGGAGTATAGCCCAATCCCCCTTTGTTAAGAGAGAACCTTTGGCTACCCAAGTATTTTAGCAAGCGGGCCTCACCACCATAGGCTTTGCCTAAGGCATGAGTGAGCTCATCCACCTCCTTCTTGAGAGTCTCATTCTCAACCATAAGTGTAGCATCACAAGTGAAACCATCACTAGTAGTAGAGATAGAGTCGGTGGTGGTGGTGGATGATGTGCTACAAGAAGGGTTAGCATTTGTCATGATGATAGGTTGATAAAATGATTCATCAATGATGTCACAAGTAAGGCCTATATCACATGATGCAACCACCACTTTCTTTGCTTGTTGCTCAAGTAGAAGTGAGTGAGCCTTTTCAAGCTTAGAATGAGCATCACCAATTTTCTCATGGTCTTCCACTAGACTCTCATGAGTGGTCATAAGCTCACCTAGGGCTTTCTCTAGTATTTCTACTTTCATTGAAAGCTTCTTGCACTCCTTTTCCTTGGCAATAGCTATATCTCTAGTTTCTTGCATCAAGTCATATAATTGATCCTTAGTCGGTTCATCATCATCATCAATATTATCAACATCGTGAGCATATTCCATCTCACTATCATCATATTGTACCTTTGTTTCCTTGGCCATGAAGCATGATGGTGATGTAGAGAATAATGAAGACTTCTTGTTGATGGCGATGGAAGCCATAGCCTTGTTGCTTGAATCTTCATCTTCATCATCATTGTCACTTTCCCAAGTGACCACAAATGCACCATTCTTGCCCTTCTTGAGTGTCATCTTGGCCTCATGCTTCTTCTTCTCAAACTTGCCCTTGTTGTAGTTCTTCTTCTTCTCATAGGGGCATTCGGCTTGTAGATGCTCGGTGCTATCACAATTGAAGCACTTTCTTGGTTGCTCTTGCTTCTTGAAGTTGTTCCTCTTGAAGCCTCTTCTCTTGATGAACATGTGTCCCATCTTCTTCACTACAAGAGCAAGTGCCTCATCATCAATCTCAAAGTCACAATCTTCCTCATTGTTTTCTTCTTCTTCAAAGATTGGTACTTTGCCCTTGGAGGATGTGGCTTGAAATGCCACGGTCTTCTTCTTCTTCTCTTCCTCCACCTTCTCATCATCTTGATCAAACTTGTCATATGTCAAGACTTCACCAAGCAAATCATTTGGCTTCTTATTCTCAAGCCCATCTCTTTGTAGCATTAGCTTCAACATCTTGAAGCTCTTCGGCAAGCAAATCAAGAACTTGTGACAAAAGTCTTCATCTTTTGTCTTGTGCCCCAAACTCTTGAGATCATTCACAATCACTTGTAGACGATGAAACATTTCAATGATTGTTTCATCCTCCTTCTTCTTGAAGTTCTCGAACTCACTCTTGAGTCCATATAGCTTGGCACTCTTCACAACCTTGGTGCCCTCATAGGTCTCACCCAACCTAGTCCACACTTCACTTGCAAGCTCCAAATCCTTGATTCCCTCAAACACCTTTGTATCAATGCCATTGTATAGGGTGTTGAGAGCCATTCTATTGCATGTGATGTTGGCTTTGTCTTCATCGGTGAGATGATCATTATCAAGTATGGCATAATCATGCAATGTAACTTGCAACACTCTCTCTTGTATCGAACCAAGATACATGATCATCTTTCTCTTCCAATGGTCAAATGAGCTAACTCCATCAAACATAGGCGGTTTGCCCCCAACATGGTTGAACACAATTTGAGCCATCTTAACACCGTAGGATGTTAAGCCTTGCACAAAAACGGTGACCTCGGCTCCAATACCACTTGTAAGGTCCTAGATGGCTAGAGGGGGGTGAATAGCCTATAAAAAATTTCTACAAACTCACTAAGCAAACTTCGTTAGATACATAAACGGCGGAAAGCAAGTTTTGCTTAGCCTACTAGATGTTGCAAGCCTCCTATCCAAACAATTCTAGTAGGTGATCACTAGCACACACAATAGCTACCACTAGTGATCAAGAGTTCTACCCACGGGATTTAGTCTACACAAGAAGTGGTTCCCGACCGACCACACAAGCAATTCTACCCACGGGATTTAGTCTACACAAGAAGTGGTTCCCGACCGACCACACAAGCAATTCTACTTTGCAAGAATGTAAACGAGGTAATACAAGAGAGGGTAGGAGCTTGTTATACCAACGTGTAGAGTCGAGGTTGTCAATCACCAAGAGATGAACAATCAATCAATCGGCAACACACAATCGGAGACCAATCACCAGGAACAAAGATGAACATGCGCAATCCACTAGGATGCTCTTCGTGATCCCCACGAGGTGAGCTCAAACCTCTCACAAACAACCGGAGGTGGCCAAGAACAAACACCTTCTCTTGCCAACGCCTCCAACTTCCTCCAAGCCGGCTAGGAGCCGTACTCTCCAAGAGTAACAAGAAATCCACCGGCTAAACCACCCACAAGTGCCACTAGATGCCCTCAAGCAATGCAATGCACTAGGTGATTCACTCAATCTCTCTTAGGATGAACAACCAAGCAAGGGAGATGAGTGGGAGAGAGTCTCTTAGCTCAAAGAATGCACAAGGGATGAGAAATGGCCAAGAGACCTCCCCAAGGGCCGGCCACCTTCTATTTATAACCCCTCAAACAAATGTGACCGTTACCCCTCGAGGGGAGGCCAAGCGCGCCGGATGCGTCTCGCAAACCGCCGGACGCGTCCGGCGCTTCTTCCCGCGGCCCGAGCCGACCGTTGGCGCCGCGGCCAACCGCGCCGCACGTGGGCGTCCGCGCTGCGTCCCGCGCACGCCACGCATGGCGTCCGGCGCCGCGTCCCGTCGCAACGCCGAGCTCGGAACTTTGTTCGAGTCCGGCGTGCGACGGACGCGGCACCCGGCGTCCGCCGCCTTTGAGCGAGCCACCAGAACGCGCCGTCTTCCACCGAGCGCCGGACCAAGACAAAACAAGCCGAGTCCGCCGCTCGCGTCCGCGCGCGTCCGACGAACATCTTCGCAGAGCCACCACCTCGCGCCACGCCACAATGCGCCGGACGCGTCCGGCGCCTCTTCCGTGTGCCGACTTCATCGTTTTGTCGCCGTGTCGTGACACCAACTTCTCCAACATGCTATCCAACAAGTATACCAACTTGATCAACAGAGATAGCATGATTTCAACCAAATTTTGCATCCGGCGCAATAGAAAATATGCATCCATTTTTCCCAAAAGCGCCGAATCCCGCCTCACAGGCTCCGGCGCCGAATCCCAAACCCATCTCTACCCTGCAAACCACAGCGCGCCCAAACGCCACCTTTGTAAATGTGCCAACACCACCAAGTGTACATCTCCATGTGCTTGTGTGTTAGCTTTTCACAACCATTTCCCAAAGGTTAGGTTAGCTCACTAGGTCCTACATGCAATGCACTTCATGAATTCACCTAGTGGCACCCATGCGTCGAATAGCCGATAAGACTTCCCCTCTTAATAGTGCGGCTATCGATCCTAAACCACTCACACCCTCTATGGTGTCTTGAGTGCAAAACAAAATGGCCCTATCGGTTATACCTTTGCCTTGAGCCCATTTTGTTCCTCCAAATGATATGAACACTTCACACCATCATGTGACCGTCTCGATCCATCGACCTCGACTTCACTTGCCCTTCACCGTGCACGGTCCATCGGCGCCTAGTCTTGCCCGAGCTTCACCATCGCATGGTCCTTCACTCCGAAGCCTCGACTAGCCCTTCACCTTCAACACCGGTCCATGGAGCCAAGCATCGTCTTGATCTTCATCTTTGATCACATGACATGTGTCATGCTTCATATGCAATAAGCTCATCATGTGGACAACCTTTCTCTAAATCAACCACTTTAGATAAACAAGGTTAGTCCTAGGTTTCATCAATTAGCCAAAACCAAACTAGGGACTTTCACCCTCCTAGTCCGGCAACCCTTGAATTCACACTAGAGTAGTAGTTGATAGCTTAGACGTGGTGTCTAGGCTTGAGGCTATCTTCGTTTGCCTCGTTCACGTACGGTTGAGGGGTAGGCGGCAGGAGGTGACAGCCCTATCCATCCTCCGTAATCCCCCACGTCCGTGTTCGGTGTAGAGCCGTCAGCCAAAGGGGCTTGGCAGACCAAGCCTAAGCCGATGCTCGAAGTAAGAGTATAGCAGCGACGTTACCTTCACTTAAGATCTCTACCATTAGAAAACCTCACCATCTAAGCTACTTTTCATCTCACCTCTCTGGGCGAACAAGCTAAGAGACTTCTTACACTCCGTTCCCTGTGAAAAATACGATACCCTGAATACTTCCGGGTGAAGTGCTACAACAGTATTTATGTGCGCTTGCGGACTTTTCTGCTTACACTAAGAAACACCAACAAGCATTTTTGGCACTGTTGCCAGGGAACGGTTGTCATATTTAGCTCCGAACCTAGTTCGTCCCGTGTATCCATTTTTTTCTTTTTATTTAAAAAAAAAAACATCTTTTCCAATGGAGCAAAATTCTATCCAAAATCTTGCCGCTCCCAAGGGTGAGTTCTTAGAGCCACGAAAATCATCGAAGCCAATTACAGCTTCTAGCTATGAACTCGCCCTGGTTTTATCGCCATGGTTCGGGAACAAACCTTCTCAGGTTTTAATGATGAAAACCCATATCATCATTTACGAGAGTTTGAGCAACTCTGTGCATGCCTAAAAATTTCGGGCATGTCACATGAAACTTTGCGGTGGAAGTTGTTTCCCTTCTCTCTTGATGAGAGGGCAAAACAATGGTACGCCCATAACGTTGGGAAGGTAAACGAAGATTGGAAGGAATTGAGGAACATGTTTTGTTTCGCATTCTTCCCTATATCTCAAATTGCTTCCTTACGTCAAGAGATTCTCAACTTCCAAGAAAAAGAGAAGGAAACAATAGGTGCAGCTTGGGACAGATTTTCAAGCCTATTGCATTCTGGCCCAGACTTGTCTATACCAAACCATGTGTTGCTACAACACTTTTGGTTAGGTCTTTGCAACGAATCTGCCCTACAGCTTGATATGGCCGCCGAAGGTTCGTTTCAACATAAAACCGTAGTGAAAGGAGAAGCTCTTCTAGATCGCATTCTAGAGAACACCCCTCCGTTAGAACCCATTCGAGTAGAGCCTGACCTAAAACATGAGGAAGTCTCTTCAGTCGAGGTTGAACCTTCACCTCCCCTCCAGAGACCCCCACCCAAACTAGAAACTCCGAAGGAAGGCTTCCATCCTTCAGAATTTCCTTTCTTTGAGGATGAAGTTGATGAGGACTTCGGTAACACCTCAAAGTACCCATGCCAAAAGAGACCACCAATCCCTGTCACTCCTTATGATCCGCTAGACATAGAATTCCTTAGGGATTCCATCAGGGAGTTGACAGCCATCACGAGCAGAGAATGGATAGAAGAGGCAGAGCTTTCTTCTGAAGAAATTCAGATTCACGCCCCTTCTCTAACCATTCAATGCGAAATTCATGGTGATTTGGTGGATGTGCTATACAATCCAACTATTGGAGCAAACATCATGTCCGCATCCTATGCGTCTGCCCATTCTGGCAAAGAACCCCTTGCTCTGACAAACAAATCTCTTAGATTTGGCCCACGTTCTAGCTTGAAAGGATGTGGAATTCTGCATAGTACGATAGTACGTCATCATGATGTCATTATGGCCCTGGACTTCCATGTCTTTGACATCCAGAACTTTAACATCTTGATTGGGCACCCCCTAGAAAAACTCTTTGATAATCCATCAAAGATCAGGGAGTTAACTGTTAAATTAGGGAAGGAATTATTTTTCCATTCAAGTCACTCGAGCTAAAAACTCGGTGGCCGAACCTCTCCCTAATGTGCCTATGGAAGTCAAGTCGGTTATTCCTTTTGAAACACCCGAGTCATCCTTAGAAAATGATACCCATCTCTTTATAGAAGAGGAGGACGACCTAGGAGAGACCACAGACCTACCCAAAGAGGAAAAACCCAACACGACCTCCAGTTGAGCTTAAACCCTTACCCGCAGGACTACGCTATGTATTCTTGAATGGTGACACACAAACTCCTGTCATCATTAGCGATAAGCTTAGTGACGAGGAGACTACCCGACTTATAGCCGTCTTAGAGAAACATAGTACGGTCTTTGGGTACTCCCTAGAGGACCTCAAGGGGATAAGCCCAGCACTTTGTACCCATCGCATTCCTATTGATCCGTTGAGTACACCAACTCAAGAACCTTAGCGAAGGCTGAAAGGTCCCGTGTTTGGTTTTGGTAATTGAGCGACAACTTAGGTGGACTAATGGTGTGATCATGAGAATACACAGGGATTTAGTACACAGGTGAATGTGAGATGAAGGAGCTTAATTGCGTATGTCACATGACATCGAGTCATGTGACCAAATGGTGAAGATCGAGATGAGGCTTGGCTCGAGACCGGAGGGTGTGTGAAGGACAAGTCGAGGCAGTGGAGCGATGAACCTAATGAGTGTGAAGCTCGGGCAAGACTTGGTTCCGATGGACCATGAGGCGGTGAAGAGCAAGTGAGATCAAGATCGATGGACCGAGAGGGTTGCATGATGATATGAAGTGGATCATATCATCTTGAGGTCGTGCTGGTGCATGTGTTGCATTCGCACGTCGGTGGAAGACCGTGGGAATGGAAATGTGCAAGGCAAAGGTATGACTTAGGGCATTTCATTTCACCGGTCATGAGGTGTGTAGAGAAGTTGATGACCGGATTTAGGATTGATAGCCGTACTATCAAGAGGGGCAAACTTGTTTGCATCTCGGTCATCTAGTGCCACTTGAGCGATCTAACATTGCGACATGCTAGGATCGAGTGGCGGTTTGAGAGAGCCTACCCTTGGCCTTGTTTCTATGAGAGAAATGCTAACTCGTGTGGACTAGCGTGTTCTACCTGTTGGAGTTGGCACCTAAAGGCAAGAGGTTTTGATTGGATCGACGTCGGCGCGAAGACGACGAAGAAGCAACGAAGATGGCGCCGGACGCGGCTGTTGGGGCTACGCCGGACGCGGCCTTGGTGGGCCGGACGCGGTGCTGGCAGGCTGCTCCTGGGCCTTGGCGCCGGACGCGGCTGGGCTGGGCGCCGGACGCGCCTGTTGCGCGCCGGACGCCACCCAGTGCCGATCCCGGGCCGGCTGGTGGGCCGGACGCGCAGGCCGGACGCACGGCCAGGAGGGCCGAACGCGTCCGGCGCTCGCTGGCATGGCTCTGGCTGCTGGGCTGGGCCGTGCACGAGGCGGACGCGGAGGACCGGGCGTCCGGCGAGCACCGGACTCCACACAGAATAGACCACGGCGTCTGGAGTGCGCCGAACGCGCCCGACTGGGAGCGCCGGACGCTGGTCCCGCGAGTCCGGCGTCTTCGGACATGCCCGGTTCAGGGTGATGTGGCGGCTTCTGGTTGGCTGGCGGTGCAACGGTCGACTCATGGAGGAGGCGCCGGACGCGTCCGGCGGTGGCCATCTGGCACGTCGGTCATACGCATCCTGCGCGTGTATTTCGTCTGCCCGAGATGCCTAACGGCTAGTTGGCTCATGGGGGCTATAAATAGAGGTTGAGGCCGGCCATGGCCAGTGTTGAGCACCTTGGGGACTTTGTGTCCGAGTTGGAGAGTGCTTGGAGAGCCCTCTACTCACTTGAGCTTGATAGAGATCATCCGATCGAGTGAGTGAGCGATTCTAGTGCGTTGCATTGAGAGATTTGCATCAAGGGGCACTAGGTGATCGTGTTGCAAGTCGGTGTGCTTGTTACTCTTGGAGGTCGCCACCTCCTAGACGGCTTGGTGGCAAGAGACTCCGTCGAAGCACGCAAGGAGATTGTGCGGTGCTCCGGAGGAGGATTTGTGAGGGGTTCTTGAGCCTTCCCCGTGGGTGCGCGAATTGGCTACTCTAGTTGAGCGTGGCTTGGAGGATCCCGGTCTTGTGTTGATTGGAGTTGGGGCTCCCCGGTGGGGTTTTTGGCAGTGAGCCAAATTGAGCGGCCATCTCATCACCAAGTCGGTGCATCGCCACAAATGGACGTAGCTTGGTGGCGACCAAGTGAATCAGGGGAAAAATCGTGTGTCGATTTGTGATTGCCGAGGCTTCGACCTCCTTGTGCTTGTTTGTGAGGCTTCGACCTCCTCTTGCTTGTGTGTAGGTGATTGACATCGACGCCCGGTGATTGGCCATCGCCGTGACATCTTGTGTCCACTCTTCACGGTGGTTTGCATCCCCTCTTGCTCAAGCTTGTATTTACATTCTTACTTTCATACTTGGCTTGAGTAGTTGTTCTTGTGCTCTTTTGCTTGTGTAGCTAGTTGAGCACCTTCTTGCTTGTGTAGTTAGAAGTAGTGTAAGTGCTTTGCTTAGCTTGTGTAGTTAAGTAAATTGCGCTCTTGGGTTCGGCTTGTGTAGCCTTGTCTTTGAGCATCTAGTGAGCTTAGGATTGGCTTTGTGCTTTTGCTCATTAGAATTGTGTAGGTGCTCCCCGGTGTGACAAAGTACTAGTTGCTTAGGTTTGTGTGACCTTGCAAGCTAGAATTGATTAGGAGAGCACTAGCTAGTTTAGCACCTTGATTGCTTGTTTAGGTTCTTTTACAAGGTGCCACTAGAGTTTTAGTTAGTGGGGTGTAGTCTTGGCTAGACCGATAGTTTTAATTCCGCATTTGTTTCGGTTAGCCGGTGCATAAGTTTTTAGGAAGGACTATTCACCCCCCTCTCTAGTCCATCTCGACCCTACACGTGGTATCGGAGCCGGGTCTCTCATTTTAGTGGTCTTCACCGACCCGAGAGGATGGCAACTAGAGGGATAGATGTTGAGTGCTCTTGTGACACGCACACTTTTGATGGCACGAACTTTGCTCGGTGGAAACACCATATGCTTGATCACTTTCGTGCTTCGGGACCTAAGGTGTGGTGGGTGATCACAAGTGGGATCAATATCACCATGGATCACAAGTATCTCACCAAAGCTCAAAAGGCCCACTTTAAACTTGATTCAAGTGCTTACTTATATTTATATGACGCTTTGAGCTTTGATGTGTATGAGAAGGTGGATTCTAGTGTCTCCGCTCATGTGATGTGGGAATCCATCAAGCACACCTATGGTGATGCCTCCACATGGGATGATGGAAAGTACAAGGTGGAGGAGCCCAAGGTGGTGCCACTTGAGGATGTTGAGCATGACCACAACAAGGTTGTTGTGGAGGATTGCTCCACCTCAAGGTCAAGTGAAGATGATGATCATTCTACCTCAATTTCACTTGATTATGGCTATGAGAGTGATGACACTACCACAAGCTCACCGACTTCATCACATTGCTACATGTCACATGGTGACCGCAAGGTAAAGATTGGCAATGTGATCTTTGATTGTGATGATCCAAGTCTTGAGCTTGTGTTTAAGTTGTCAAGAGCTTTAGAAAAGGAGTTTGCTAAAACAAGTAAATTGGAAAAAGAAAACTCTTTTCTAAAGAACATATGTGAACAACAAGAGCATCTACTTTATGTTACTACTTGTTCACATGATGTGCTAAAATTGGCTCATGAGGAACTTAGTGTTGCTCATGATAACTTGGTACAAGAACATGCTTTTCTCACTAAGAAGTTTTGCAATGAAGAATCTAAAACTAGTGAGAGCTCATCACTTGGGTCAAATGATCAATCACATGTTACTAACCCTTGTGATGTAGGCAAGAAGCATGTATCCACCTCTTGTGATGATTTATTATTTATGCCATGTTCTTCACATATAGATGCTTGTTCTACTTCTATGTCTTGTGAGACTAACCTTTTGAAGGAGAACAATGAGCTCAAAAATGAAGTGAAGAATTTGAGCAACAAGCTAGAGAGGAGGAACAACTCTCATGTCGCTCTTGATCATATGTTGAAGAACAAGAGAAGATTTGGTGACATGAGTGGTCTTGGCTACAACAAGAAGAATGTTGGGTTGGGTGGATTGCCAAAAGTCTCTCACGCTCAACTCTTGGAGAGTTACAAGAAGTATGGAAATTTGAATGTCATCAACTACAACAACACCAACATCAAAGGCAAAAGATGGGGCAAGAAGAAATTTGAGAGAAGAATGAAGAAGCTAGAAGAAGAGAAGCCATCTCATTTCATGTGCTTCCAATGCCGTGAAATGGGACATCTAGCCAAGGATTGCCCTACCAAGAAGCCTCAAATTGAGCCAAGATCAACACCCCAAGCTCAAGTCAAGATCAACCATGAAGCTAATGTTGATGACTTGAAGATGATGAAGAAGAAGACAAGAAGGGGTGGAAGAGCAAGGCATCCAACTCAAATCCAAGATGCCAAGATGATGATGAGCAAGACCCAAGAGAAGAAAGCTCATGCTCACATCAAGTGCTTCAAGTGTGGTGACATGGGACACTTTGCCTCGAAGTGTCTCAACAAGCTTGAGAAGAAGGCTCAAGCAACTCATGAGAGGCAAGGCCATGAAGAGCATCACATGAGCAATGAAGTAAAGGCTCAAGCAAAGAGAAGATGCTATTCATGCCGGGAAAGGGGACACATGGCTCATTCATGTCCTCTAGGTAAAACTTCTAAGCCTATTTCAATTGATGCAAATGATGTGCTTAGAAAGGATGACAATGGTACCTCAATGGTTGCTATTGCAAAACATCCCGCTACTCATACTAAGGCTTTGCCTAAGTATGTTGCTCCTAACTTGAGAGGACCCAAACTAGTTTGGGTACCATCAAAAAGTGGATGATTGTTTGTAGGTACCATGGCATTGGAGGCTTGATTCAATTGAGTTCATATTCTTCATCATGTGATTGAATCAAGTCTTGAAGCTTAGTGCTATCCTCATCCCAATGCCAAGTCATGACAAATGAAGTCCAAGTGCTACAACATACAAGTGCATAATTCAAGTTGTGGTGTTCTATTGGTTATATTTGATGGCTTGTAAATTGTATTGAGGTGAAGCTTGCTAATGGATGATCATGTGCTACCAAGGTATATCTTTTGTCGATCATATTCATTTGGATGCATATGAGTTGATTGAATTGGATATATATGCTTTAGTTGCTTGCTATGAGATGATTGAATGGATTCAATGCTTAGTATTCAAATTTGAGTTAGTTTGAATAAATATGATCACAAGACGACTTTTTGTGAGTGGTTTGACTGGATATATATCTTGTGTTGATGTTCAAACAAGTTGATATCAAGTTTGAGTCAATTTGGAGAAGTATAGCTCAATTGCTCAAATCTGTCCAAAATTTGAAATCTGAGTTAGCTGTGTTCAAGTCTGAGTTTGATGAATCAAATCTTATTGAAATGGCTTGAAATTTGGTATGCATGCTCTATGCTTATGAGTCAATACGCTGTGCAAATTTCATGAGAATTGGATAAGGATTGCTACAGTTTTGAAGTAGTCTTTGTCAGCTATAGTGCAGCAGTTTTTAGCATGTAGCAGTGTGAGAAGATATGAAATCTGGCAGCAATCTAGAAGGTCAATGGAGCTCAAAGTTTTACAGCAGTAAGAAGACTTAATGATACTCATCTTGACCAAATTTCATGGCATTTGGAGCTATACATTGGGAGATATGAGTTAACCTTTGAAGGCTACAGAATCTGCCAGAAAAGTGACAAACATTGGATATCTCTAGTGTCACTCACATTGAAAGGTCCTCAAGTTGGAATCATGATTATAAGTGTTTGAGGAACCTATGTTTGGTTTATTGAAGATCAAGATCAAGCTCAAGAGCAAGAAAGAAAAGGACTTAAATAAGAACACAAGATACTTCATCATATCAAGTCCAAGGATCAATCAAGTGAATATCAATTCAAATAAGTGTCAAGGATTGTTCTTAGTGAGATCACTTCTCTCCACCGAGGAGGTGTGCCACCCATGAGTAGTTGGGATTGACAAGTGAGCTTGGAAGGCCGACATAGAGGTGATGATCTAAGGAGGTTCAAGGTACTTAGTTGAAGAGAATTCAATTGGGCGTCGAAGATGGTTCTTTGGAGAGATCACTTCTCCCCAGAGGGGGACTTGCTGCCCATGGGTGGGTAAACCAAGCGAGAGACTTGGATGGCTAACATGGAAGTGATGATTCAAGAAACATTGGAGATGCTAGGTTGAAGACATCAAGAAGATTGATCAAGAAAGCAAGCAACATCCAAATAGAGAGCAATTCATGACAAATCAAGTGATAATACAAGTGGTATTCTCTCAAGCAAGCAAAGATCAAAGAAGAAGCAAGCCAACCACAACAAGATAGTGCACTTGATCAATAAGTGGTTCTCATTTCATATGGGTGAAGCAAGAAATTCATCATGGTATATATTGGTCTTCACCAAGCTATTGAATGGACTTCACATTGCTATTGAGGAGCTAAATTGGAATCTCATGACTATCCTCTACTCCAAGATAGCGAAGGTGACATTGTTTGACATATGCATACATACTTTGCTAAGGACTTGTTTAGTGCATATAGTCATGATACTAGGAGCATTCATGAAAAATCAAAAGGTTTTGATGTTTATATGGTGCCACTATTGTTTCTATGCCTTACTTGTTCTAGTGGTAACATATAACATATTCATGAGCTTGTGAACCCATGTACTTGATCTACTTTGGATTGCACATTAGCTACAAGTACAACATTGCCAAGATAACCCTTCTAGTGAGGTGTGAAGAAGCTTGTCATTGGTTCAAACCAGACTTGGAAGCTCATGTGCAAATCAAGTTAGCTCAAGCTCAAGAGAAAGAAGCTCATGAAAATAATCTAGTTCAAGAATGTGGTTTTCATGCATATTCCAACAAGGTGGTTCCACAAGTGATCCTCAACTTTAAGTGATCAAATCAAGATTTGCTCAAGATTGTCATTTGGAGTGACCCAAGCTTTGTCATAGGGGGAGGAGCCCCACTTCATTGGTATTAGAGGCAAAGATCTTACAAGTACACATGTGGTATCTTTAGTGCTATAACAAAGGGGATGCCCAATGCATAGTTACAAGTGGTTTTCATGCACCTACATGTGGATCTTGCAAGTGGTGTCATTCCAATATATGGTGTGTCCATCAAAAGGAAGATTCATGGATCAACCATCAATCCCTAGTTCCACTCCTTTGCATCAAGAAGTTTGCCTTACACGAAGTATCATACAAGTGGTCTTGGACCCTTTATGGTCTTTGATGACAAAGGGGGAGAGAATGGTACAAAGATATGCAAGTTGCATACAAAAGGGAGAAGAAGATGGACACAGACCAAGAAGAGCAACATTGAAGCATTGAAGAGGATCAAAGTCTTAGACAAGAGAAGCATACAAGTAGGGGGAGCAAGCTCATGAACTTGATTGATTGCATTTGATATGTGCATATTCATGTGCTTGCTTGCATTTGCATTGTTTTAAATTCAATATGCAATGCTTGTGTGGTGTAAGCTAGTCATAGGATTTCACTGATGATTTGATAACTAGCATGCATAGGTTGGTTTAGCTAGACACTTGTGTTCTTTTCACATGGTACTAGAACCTTGATTATAATGTTGATCTCACGAGGTATCTAGTGTTGTTTCAAGTGATTTCTAGCTAACCATGATGATGCTAAGGATGAACTTCAATGTGCAACTCCGATTGGTATCATGCTTCAAAGGTTTATCCTATTTACCTTAGCATCACTTAGTAGTGATAACTCTCCCAAGAATTTCCATATCTATGCATGTGTGTAAGCTTGAAACTAAACCATTTGAGCACACATGTAGGGGAGCTATCACTACCAAGTTGACTTTGTGACACTTATCCAAATCACAACATTGAGCCTAAATGTTGGATAAGTGACATAAAGTCCTTTATGAACTTTATTTCCATATCTTTGTAGAGTTGTCATCAATTACCAAAAAGGGGGAGATTGAAAGGTCCCGTGTTTGGTTTTGGTAATTGAGCGACAACTTAGGTGGACTAATGGTGTGATCATGAGAATACACAGGGATTTAGTCCACAGGTGAATGTGAGATGAAGGAGCTTAATTGCATATGTGACATGACATGGAGTCATGTGACCAAATGGTGAAGATCGAGATGAGGCTTGGCTCGAGACCGGAGGGTGTGTGAAGGACAAGTCGAGGTAGTGGAGCGATGAACCTAGTGAGGGTGAAGCTCGGGCAAGACTTGGTTCCGATGGACCATGAGGCGGTGAAGAGCAAGTGAGATCAAGATCGATGGACAGAGAGGGTTGCATGACGATATGAAGTGGATCATATCATCTTGAGGTCGTGTCGGTGCATGTGTTGCATTGGCACATCGGTGGAAGACCGTGGGAATGGAAATGCGCAAGGCAAAGGTATGACTTAGGGCATTTCATTTCACCGGTCATGAGGTGTGTAGAGAAGTTGATGACCGGATTTAGGATTGATAGCCGTACTATCAAGAGGGGCAAACTTGTTTGCATCTCGGTCATCTAGTGCCACTTGAGCGATCTAACATTGCGACATGCTAGGATCGAGTGGCGATTTAAGAGAGCTAACCCTTGGCCTTGTTTCTATGAGAGAAATGCTAACTCGTGTGGACTAGCGTGTTCTACCTGTTGGAGTTGGCACCTAAAGGCAAGAGGTTTTGATTGGATCGACGTCGGCACGAAGACAACGAAGAAGCAACGAAGATGGCGCCCTGGTGAAGGTGCCGGACGTGGCTGTTGGGGCTGTGCCAGACGCGGCCTTGGTGGGCTGGACGCGGTGCTGGCAGGCTGCTCCTGGGCCTTGGCGCCGGACGCGGCTGGGCTGGGCGCCGGACGCGCCTGTTGCGCGCCGGACGCCACCCAGTGCTGATACCGGGCTGGCTGGTGGGCCAGACGCGCTGGCCGGACGCACAGCCAGGAGGGCCGAACGCGTCCGGCGCTCACTGGCGTGGCTCTGGCTGCTGGGCTGGACCGTACACGCAGTAGACGCGGAGGACCGGGCGTCCGACGAGCGCCGGACTCGACACAGAATGGGCCATGGCGCGTGGAGTGCGCCGGACACGCCCGACTGGGAGCACCGGACGCTGGTTCCATGAGTCCGGTGTGTTTGGACATGCCTAGTTCAGGGTGATGTGAATTGGAGGATCCCGGCGGGTGCGCGAATTGGCTACTCTAGTTGAGCGTGGCTTGGAGGATCCCAGTCTTGTGTTGATTGGAGTTGGGGCTCCCCGGTGGGGTTTTTGGCAGTGAGCCAAATTGAGCGGCCATCTCATCACTAAGTCGGTGCATCGCCACAACTAGACGTAGCTTGGTGGCGACCAAGTGAACCAGGGGAAAATATGTGTCGATTTGTGATTGCCGAGGCGTCGACCTCCTTGTGCTTGTTTGTGAGGCTTCGACCTCTTGCTTGTGTGCAGGTGATTGACATCGACGCCCGGTGATTGGCCATCTCCGTGACATCTTGTGTCCACTCTTCACGGTGGTTTGCATCCCCTCTTGCTCAAGCTTGTATTTACATTCTTACTTTCATACTTGGCTTGAGTAGTTGTTCTTGTGCTCTTTTGCTTGTGTAGCTAGTTGAGCACTTTCTTGCTTGTGTAGCTAGAAGTAGTGTAAGTGCTTTGCTTAGCTTGTGTAGTTAAGTAAATTGCGCTCTTGGGTTCGGCTTGTGTAGCCTTGTCTTTGAGCATCTAGTGAGCTTAGGATTGGCTTTGTGCTTTTGCTCATTAGAATTGTGTAGGTGCTCCCCGGTGTGACAAAGTACTAGTTGCTTAGGTTTGTGTGACCTTGCAAGCTAGAATTGATTAGGAGAGCACTAGCTAGTTTAGCACCTTGATTGCTTGTTTAGGTTCTTTTACAAGTTGCTACTAGAGTTTTAGTTAGTGGGGTGTAGTCTTGGCTAGACCGATAGTTTTAATTCCGCATTTGTTTCGGTTAGCCGGTGCATAAGTTTTTAGGAAGGACTATTCACCCCCCTCTAGTCCATCTCGACCCTACAAAGGCTCAATAATACGATGCAGGAAGTCATGAAAAAGGAAGTCCTCAAACTTTTCACACCAGGATTATTTATCTCATGCCACATAGCGACTGGGTTAGTCCTGTCCATGTGGTTCCCAAGAAAGAGGGCATGACGGTCGTTGAAAACAACAAAAATGAATTGATCCCACAATGAACCGTCACAGGGTGGAGAATGTGCATAGATTACCGAAAACTCAACTCGGCCACAAAGAAAGACCACTTCCCACTGCCTTTCATTGATGAGATGTTAGAACGGTTGGTGAAGCATTCTTTTTTCTGTTTTCTTGATGGGTATTCAGGTTATCATCAAATTCCCATCCACCCCGACGATCAAAGCAAGACAACTTTCACTTGCCCATATGGAACATTTGCATATTGACGAATGTCATTTGGGTTGTGTAATGCACCCGCTTCATTCCAATGGTGCACGATGTCCATTTTCTCAGACATGATTGAAGAAATCATGGAAGTTTTCATGGACGATTTTACAGTCTATGGAAAAACCTTTGATCATTGTCTTGAGAATTTAGACAAAGTCTTGCAAACATGCCACGAGAAGGACCTGGTACTTAATTGGGAAAAGTGCCATTTTATGGTCCGCGAGGGTATTGTCCTTGGACACCTTGTGTCCGAGAGGGGGATTGAGGTAGATAAAGCCAAGATTGAGATTATCGAGCAACTATCATCCCCTATGAACGTGAAAGGAATCCGTAGCTTCCTAGGTCATGCGGGGTTCTATAGACGCTTCATCAAAGATTTTTCACAAATCTCTAGACCCCTTACGAACCTGTTAGCTAAAGATGTGCCTTTCAAGTTCACAGATGAGTGCTTAAGTGCTTTCCATGCTCTTAAGAAAGCACTCATCTCAGCACTTATCATCCAACCTCCGGATTGGTCGCTACCCTTTGAGATCTTGTGTAATGCTAGTGACTGCACTGTTGGGGTGGCCCTTGGCCAAACCAAAGACAAGAAGCATCACACAATCTCTTACGCTAGCAAAACTCTGACTGGAGCTCAACTTAATTACTCTACCTCAGAGAAAGAGCTCTTGGCAGTCGTTTTTGCTATTGAGAAGTTTAGATCTTACTTAGTAGGAGCAAAAGTATTTGTTTACACTGATCTTGTTGCACTCAAATACTTGCTCTCTAAGAAAGATGCTAAACCTAGATTGATAAGATGGATTCTTCTACTTCAGAAATTTGACCTTAAAATACAAGGTAGAAAAGAAATAGAAAATTGTGTTACAGATCATTTGTCGTATATGCAAGTCACTAACCTGCAGGTGAAAGACTTCCTACACGATGACATGCTACTGAAGGTGACAGATTCCAACCCGTGGTACGCAAACATTGTGAACTACATGGTGACAGGACATGTACCACCAGGGGAAAATAGGAAGAAGCTCCAAGATGAGAGTAGATGTCACCTTTGGGATGACCCATACCTGTACAGGGTGTGTTCTGATGGACTGCTGAGGAGGTGTGTACCAACGGCAGAAGGGATGCAAATAATAAAAGATTGCCATACAGCACCATACGGAGGCCACTATGGAGTATTCCGCACACATGCCAAAATCTGGCAGTGTGTATTCTTCTGGCCAACGATGTACGACGACACTAAAGAGTTCATCAAAAGGTGTCGGAAGTGCCAGCTACAAGGAAGCATCACTGGTCGCAATGCAATGCCCCTAAACTACAACCTTCAAATCGAGATATTTGATGTTTTAGGCATTGACTTCATGGGGTCATTCCTAAAGTCCCATGACAGCGAGTACATCCTAGTGGCCATTGATTATGTACCCAAATGGGTGGAAGCCTTACCGTGCAAAGCTGTTGATGCCAAGCATGCAAAAAGGAGGTTTCATGAAGTGATCTTCCCTCGCTTCGGGACGCCTAAAATGGTCATAAGTGACGGAGGGTCTCATTTCATTGATAAGACCTTCCGCAACTTTTTGAAGGAGCATGGAGCAAAGCACAACATAGCCACACCCTATCATCCTCAAACCAGCGGTCAGGCAGAAACTTCAAACAAACAAATCAAGAACATCCTGCAGAAAACGGTCAATGAGATGGGGAAAGGCTGGAAAGACAAGCTACCTGATGCACTTTGGGCATACAGAACAGCCTACAAGACCCCCATTGGCATATCACCATACCAGCTCATCTATGGGAAGAGTTGCCATCTACCAGTTGAGCTAGAACATAGAGCTCATTGGGTAATAAAAAGATGGAACATGGACGAAATACTAGCTGGAAGAAACCGACAAAGGCAAATTTTTGAGCTAGAAGAATGGAGGGAGAAGGCTTACCATAGTGCCAAGCTTTACAAAGAAAGAACTAAAAGATGGCACAATCACCGAATCAAGCGAAAAGAGTTTAAGGAAGGAGACAAAGTCTTATTATTCAACTCCAAAGTCAAGCTTTTCGGTGAAGGAAAACTTCGGAGCAAATGGAAAGGACCGTACACCATCGTCCACGTCATCACATGGCGCCATCACCATTCAGGACGACGAAGGTAAAACTTTCAAGGTAAACGGTCAACGCTTAAAAGTTTTTACGTGAGCCTTCACATAATTCTAACGAAATAATAGATGTAATAAAATTAATTGACTTTGACAAATATAGAAAATCAAAATAATTATATCAAAATTTTGTTAGAATATCTACACTTGTTTTTGTATTCTCTCTTTCGTAAAATAAAAAAGGTCGTGTACAAAAACAAGTGTGGGGGAGGCGCCACGCTTACCTCCAAGAAAAGATGCACAATTGTCCAACACAATCAACCCTAGTTTGTGTATTTTTTTCTCTCTCTCTCTCTATTTATTTAGTAGATTTGAAATAAAATGAGTCTAAACTAAAAATGTGTTGCTCTATTCTTGTTCTACCAGTTGTTAAAACTTGCATACTTTTTATTCCTTGCCAAAATTCCTATGACTCGTGAGCAACTTGTTAATAGGGACCCCATTTTACTCTAAGTAATTGTGTGATGTGATATAGAAGGATGATTTGAAACTTGCTTTCTCTTGTGATGAACTTGGGATTTATTTTACAAAACCAAAATACAATAGCATGCTCCTCAATGATTTTGAAATACCTACCAAGGCCATATGACATGATTCGCTTATACAAACCCTTTTGTCATATGCTACTTGTTTGATCATTGAGCTTAGTCAAATTGTTTGTGACTGATGTGAGACTATAGTCATGCACCCACGATTGAGATCCACTTGCACCCACCAAATAAAATGCCAACTCTTACCCTGAGAGTTGCGCACCAGTCCACAAAATAAAAATGCTGACTCTTACCCTAAGAGTTGCGCATTCCTTAGCCACCAAAAAAGTTACTCCACGCATTCCATCATGATATCTCTCTCCATTCTCAAGATAGTCGTGTGTCAAAAAAAAAGCTATGGGCTTTAAACAAAAGAAAAAAAACCATGCCAAGGGGCATGAGATGGACAAGGGTCTAAGCAATAAAACAACAGAAAATCAAAGATCCCCGTTCAAAAAAAAAGAGAAACATTTATTTTTTTTAGCATGCCTTTAATAGCCTATACTCTTCTAGAAATTTCTTCTCCCCAATAAAAAAAAGGGAGTCATGATGCATGCAGTATCCAAAAATACTCAAAGTAGGAACCACCCATCATTCCACACACTTACACATCTCAATGAAGGTGTATGACTTATGTCTCCATATGGTTCGGTTTTTGACTTAGCAATATATGTGATACAAGTATGCCCACTTTTCATACCTACCCAAAACTCCACTCTCAACCTTAGTGGTAGGATATGAAAAAGGCAACATCACAATGCCTTTGGTGAGGTGATCATACACATTGAGCGATTGAGTGAATCATTTGAGGAGCAAGGCTATAATTTATTTATGAAAATAAAAAAACCCAAGTTTTTGAGCAGGAGTAAGGTGAGATGATTTGAATCTAGGCTATTCCATTATTCAATTACCCAAGATAATTTGGTAGATACTTTGAATGCTCACAGGTTCAGGTGAAGCTCGGAATAACCTATATGCAGGTAAACATCTTGGAGAATGAACCACCTTAGTCCTTCATAACTTTACTCGAGGACGAGCAAAGGACTAAGTGTGGGGGAGTTTGTTGGCGGTCCTTAACTCAGATTTTATACTGCCAACATTAGTGCAGGAATCACCAAAACAACACCAATAGGGGTTTTTGAACTAACCATTTCCATAGTTTTGGTGAAGGACTTGTTTTGCAGGGCAAGCATGGAATACACATAAATCCGAGCCAAAACACCGACATGGAGTGGCCTAGCCCAAACACCAAAATTTGGGTCGAATTCGTTTTGGGCTGCACGGACACGTCCGGCTAATTCGGGCACCACGGATACATTCGGACTCTGAATTGGACAAATTACCCGCCGTTTCGAAGCTAACTGAAAGGCCCACAAGCTGGTGGCAAAATATGGGGCCAAGGGGGCGCTCACTGGTGGCCCATCTTGCTCCTTCGGGCCCATCTTGCTCCTGGTGGCCCATGACGATAGCCCAATGCCAAGGTCGGTGGGGATTTGTACATGGCAGGTGCGAACCACCCTTTGGAGGTCAGTTTTGGACCTACCATGTGAGGATGGAACTTTTCCAAAGAGCCCCCTCCTCTCCACCTATAAAAGGAGGCCTCCTTCTCCTCCTTGAATAAACAATTTTATTATTCAGCATACACTAGAGAGGAGAGTAGAGCAAGCCTAGAGAGTGAGTGAGGAAAGAACGGAGCAACTCTTCTCGAGTGTTCCGGGAAGCCTAGCCTTCCTCGGGGTGGAGTGCCGGAGTTGTCGGCTCCCTCCTCGCTTGTACCTCGATGACATCTTACTACTTGGAGTAAGTGTTCGTGTTTACCTTTTCATCTTAAGTTCTTGAGTAAGTTATCTTTGTTTCTTATATTCTTGCAGGATTATTTCGTCCTTGTGGCGATTGCTCTAGTGGAAGGGCCCTCCTAGTCAGGCAACCCTTGAATTCACGCTAGAGTACTAGTTGACAGCTTAGACGTGGTGTCCAGGCTTGAGGCTACCTTTGTTTGCCTCGTTCACGTACGGTTGAGGGGTAGGCGGCAGGAGGTGACAGCCCTGTCCGTCCTCTATAATCCCCCACGTCCGTGTTCGGTGTAGAGCCGTAAGCCGGAGGGGCTTGGCAGACCAAGCCTAAGCCGGTGCCCGAAGTAAGAGTATAGCAGTGACGTTACCTTCACTTAAGATCTCTACCATTAGAAAACCTCACCATCTAAGCTACTTTTCATCTCACCTCTCTGGGCGAACTAGCTAAGAGACTTCTTACACTCCATTCCCTGTGAAAAATACGATACCCTGAATACTTCCGGGTGAAGTGCTACAACGGTATTTCTGTGCGCTTGCGGACTTTTCTGCTGACGCTAAGAGACAGCAACACACATTCATTCCGCAAAAGCCGGAGGTGGGAGTATGGAAGGAAAAGGAGCCAAAAGTCAAGAAACATATGGTAAAGCCACTTTGTACTTTCGATCGGCTTATGGCGAAGTACAAGCAACAAAAGGCCGATTCTGAGAATCGGCCAATAAAAAAAAGAGATTCTACACCTCCTAAGAGGGAAGTTGAAGATAAGAAGCAGAAGAGTGTAGCTCCACCAGCTGGTCCCTCTATGTAGGCTGTTCATTCTCGTCCATCTCGTTGGGGACCGTCGGTTACTCAAGCTCCACCGATATTACCTTTACCACAGTGGGGCGCCAAAGGTGTGTGGGTACCATATCCACCAGCTCGCATTCCAGTTCACCAGAGATTGGAGGATATTGCAAGGCGTCCTATCTCTAGCCGATTGGAGTTTCAATCGAGCTCTAGTGGGACAAGTCAAGAGAAGGTAATCAAGGCACCTGTGCAACAAGCTTATGTCCCAAAGAAGGTTCAACTGCCTAAGAAGCCTGCTCCTAAAAGTGCTCCATCACCTAGCATCATTATCGAATCAATGTCGGCTCCCGTGGTTGCCGGCAATGAACCGATTGTTGTTGAGAGCAAGAAGCCAGCAGAGAAGCAAGATGAAGTTATGAAAGAAGTTGCTGGTGACAAAAAGAAAGAGAAGCCGCCGAGAGATCTGAAGTATACGCAGCCCAAGTGGTGCCCACCTAACTTGGATAAAACTCAAAAGCAGAAGTTGTAGCGTGCCCGGGCCAGAAAGTTGAAGAAGCAAGCTCTTGAGAATCATCAAGAGGTCTTGCCAAAAAAGGACGACGGTACTGCCATGGAGCCGGGGCCGGCCAAGCCAATTTTGGAATTGGCTAAGCCAGCAGAGTTGGTCAAGCCGGTGGCAATGGATGAACCGGTCAAGTCGATTGAAGAATTGGCTAAGCCAGCAGATGCTAGTTCGACTGCTCCGGCAATTGTTGAATCGGTTGTGGCTCCTTCCGAGGTGTTTACACCGATTCCGGCAGTTTTTGAGGATCTTGGGGAAGATCCCAAGGATGAGGATCTTGGGGAAGATCCCAAGGAGTTTGCTATTGTGATCGCCAATGCTATAGGTATGGAAGCTCCGGAAGAACAAGATTATGAGATGGTTGATTATGAGCCATCTCCGGAGCAGGGAGATATCAACGTGGTATATTTGTCTTTAGATTACTACGTGATTCATCATGATGAAGAGGAGCCACCAGCAGCGGAGTTGGTGTTTGCTGTGGAGGATGCCGTGTTCAAGAAGCCGAGAGCCCGGGTGGATCATCTTCGGCCTTTGAATTTGAAAGGACACATCAACGGGATTCTGGTACATAGCATGCTAGTGGACAGCGGTGCAATTGTCAATGTCATGCCTTACACGCTATTCTGCAAGATTGGGATCAAGGAGGAGGAGTTAATTAAAACCAACATGACCATCATGGGAGTTGGCAGAGATGCTCCGATTCTAGCTAAGGGAATTGCTAATGTTGAGTTAACCATCGGGAGCAACACCTTGGCTACCACTTTCTTCATCGCCGACATCAAGGGAAGCTACAATGTGATGCTTGGACATGATTGGATACATGCCAATGAGTGCGTGCCTTCCAATCTACACCAGTATCTCATCCAGTGGATTGGTGATGCTATAGAGATTGTCCATGCGGATTCATCGGCTGAAGTTGCTGTTGCCGATTCGTTCGAAACCGGGGGCATGGAGCTTTTGGTTGCTTATCAGGTAGAGATCTCTCTAACTATGATTATGTAGATTATACCAAAAGTAGCTTTGTTCCCGTATCGCTTAAGCCAATTGACAATCAGCTTAGTACAATCATGTAATCAAATGGATAATCATGAATGGTTGAAACGTCGTATGGAACAATATCAGGCTGAAAAGACCGATGCTTGTGAAGCTATTGACAATTTTGATGAGCTCAATAAGTTGGGCCAAGGCTTCACGTCGACCGACCCTTTAGAACAAGTTGATATTGGGGATGGTACTACACCGCGACCGACGTTTGTGAATCAAAACTTGAAAGCCGATTATAAAGCTAAATTAATCGCGCTTCTCAAGGAATATGTTGATTGTTTTGCATGGAACTACACTGAAATGCTGGGATTAAGCTGAGATCTTGTTGAGCATCGGCTCCTTATTAAAGATGGATTCAAACCTGCCAAGAAACATCCGAGGCGCTTCAATTTGGCCATCCATGGCCGAATAAAGGAGGAGATCAATAAATTGTTGCAAGCTGAATTCATACGTCCATGCCAATATGCATAGTGGGTCTCTAACATTGTGCCAGTTGAGAAGAAGGACACCGGCAAGATTAGAGTGTGCGTTGACTTCAGAGATTTGAATAGAGCCACTCCCAAAGATGAATACCCTATGCCTATAGCTGATATGTTGATCAATGATGCTTTTGGACATAAAATGATTAGCTATCTTGATGGTAATGCGGGGTACAATCAGATTTTCATGGCAGAAGAAGATACATCAAAGACAGCTTTCATTTGTCCTAGCTTTGTCGGATTATTTGAGTAGATTGTGATGACCTTTGGGTTGAAGAACGCGGGTGCAACTTACCAAAGAGCTATGAATTTGATTTTCCATGATCTAATTAGGGTGATTATGGAGGTATACATCGATGATATTGTAATTAAATTGGCTACCCATAAATCTCATTTAGCCGATTTGTGTCTTGCCTTTGAAAGGATGTGCCGCTATGGTTTGAAGATGAATCCGCTCAAATCTGCTTTTGGAGTATCGGCTGGGAAGTTCTAAGATTTTATTATCCCTGAGAAAGGCATAGAGGTTGATCCCAAGAGGATTGAGAAGATCAAGAAAGTTTAGCCACCTATATGCAAGAAAGATATGCAGAAATTCCTAGGAAAGATGAACTATTTGAGAAGGTTTATTGCTAACTTGTCTAGGAAAATTATTTCTTTTACTCCTATACTCAAGTTGAAGGATGAATCTGAATTCACTTGGGGGGCAAGACAACAAGAGGCATTTGATAAAATTAAGGAATACTTGTCATCGCCGCCCATTCTTCGTGCACCTAGAAGAGGAGTTCCGTTCAAACTTTATATTGCTGCCAAAGAGAAGGTTGTTGGTATTTCTTAATGTATGCAGAGAATCCGCAAGCGTACGGAAGTACCATTGTAGCCTTCACCCGGAAGTATTCAGGGTATCGTATTTTCCACAGGGAACGGAGGTATTTCTAATAGCTAATTTGCCCAAGGAACAACACAAGGGTAGAGATAGAAAGGTGGGTAGAGATGGATTCCTATAGCTTTAGTGTCCTAAGCATAGCGATACAATACTTCTACTTGCTCACTTCGGGCACCGGATCGCACCTGGTATGCCAAGTGATGCCGGCCTGTAGCTCTATGCCGCACCCAGACGTGGGGGATTACAAGGGACGGACAAGGCTGTCACCACCTGCCGCCTACCACCTCAACCGTGGAGTGCGAGGCAAATGAAGGCAGCCTCTAGCCTAGACACCACGTCTATGCTAGCGACTACTACTCTAGCGTCGATCAGGGTGACCCATCTTTATCATGGGCCCTCTACTAGAGCATCCGCCCTGAGGATGGACATCTGAACCCATGAACAAGCTTGGTAAAGCTCAACTAAACAAAAGACACAAAAGACTATAAGAAACACGAATACTCACTTAGCCAAGATCCCATTAGGGAGCCGAGTAGAATCTCCGTAGAGGTACAAGGTTGGGGAGGCGCCGACAAGCCTGGCGACTACCCGCTCTCACACCTCACATCTCGCTTTCTTCTCTCTAGCTAGCTAGTAGGGCATAGCCCTTTGGAGTGGTGCTCTAACTCTAACATCTTGTGGTGGCTCTTTCTCCCTTGAATGGTTGATGAAATGAGAGAAGGAGGGAGCCTCCTTTTATAGCTAGAGAGGAGGAGGCATTTGCAAATGTGTCATCCTCACTTGGAAGGTGGGAAACCAACCTCCCCACGTCAGTTTGAGGTACAATGCACCTGGACGCACCCCAGAACCGACCTCCACACGAGTTAATGCACCGACCTGCCAAAGTGGGACCGGTTTGGCAGCCGCGCGGGCACGCCCGCGCCCCTGGCGCGGCCGCGCCAGGTCCTGGACCAAATGGGCTGAAATTTGGTGAGTAGAGGGGCCTCGTCGATAGCTTTCCAACGCCTATTGAATCGCCTGAATCGGAGTCCGTATGAGTGAGATATGGCCTGTTTACCGAGGCCCACTCATCCAGCCCGAGATGGAGTTGGACCGGGTTTTGGTCTTCCACCTCTTGGGTTCATGTTTGGCTTTTTGGCCCATGTTTGAGACCCACAATATTTGGTAATTGGGCCACCTTCTTGAATCATGGTTTTCTTGTGTGCTTTGGCCCATTTACGTGCATTTCTGGAGTTGTCTTCCTGCAAGCGACAATCACCGAAACTCGTGGAATATGTTAGCATAAAGCCCTCTTTACTAAGTTTAGGGTAGATTTTATATTCTTATTGGTGGTCTAAAATCTGCGATAAGGACCGCCAACAAGATCCCCCACACTTGCTCTTTACTCATCCTCGAGTAAAGTTTAGGACTAAGGAGGCTCATCTCTTTGATGTATAACCTGCATACAAGTTATTCCAAGCTTCACCTGCACTTGTGAACTTTTGAATTGTCTACCATATTATCTAGGGTAATTGAATAATGGAACAACATGGATTCAAATCCCCTTGCATTAGTCATATCAGAAACTTGGGTTTTTTGAATGGTTTTGTAAAAAGAAAAGATAGCCTTGCTCCTCATATGATACTCTCAAGTCGCTCGTATTTGTGGCTGGTTCCTCACCAAGGCAATTTTGAAGGTGCCTGCCTTTCATAACCTATCACTAAAGCTGAAAGTGGAGTTATGGGTAGGTATGAAAGGTGGGCACACTTGTATCACATATATTGCGAAGTCAAAAACCGAACCATATGAAGACACAAGTCATACACCTTGATGAGATGTGCAAGTGTGTGGAATGTTTGGTGGATCCTAATCTTTGTAGTATTTTTGGCTACTCCATGCATCATGATTCTCTCTTTATTGAGGAATGGAATTTTTGGGAGAGTATGGGCTATGAGAGGTATGCTAAAAATCTATGCTCTCTTTTTTTTTCTTCTTTTTTTTTTTTTCTTTCTTTCCTCTTTTTTTTTAAATCGGGACCTTCAAGTGTCCCCATATTTTTTTCTCTTTTCTCTTTTTTTCTAAGCCTTGGAACCTTCATGTGTCCCTATTTTTTTCTAAGCCTTGGAACCTTCATGTGTCCCTATTTTTTCTCTTTTTATTAGCATAGCCCATAACTCTCTATGAAGGATTCTGAAAAGGAGAGAGGAATCATGATGGAATGCGAGGAGTAGATTTTTGGTAGCTAAGGAATGCGCAACCCTCAGGGTGAGAGTCGGCATTTTTATTTGGTGGACTGGTGCGCAACTCTCAGTGTAAGAGTTGGCATTTTTGGTGGATAGGGTGCATGTTTGTGAGCAGCTCTCAAGATAAGAGCCGGCAGTTTATTCGGTGGGTGCAAGTGAATCTCAATTGTGGGTGCATGATTATAGTCTCACATCGGTCACAAACAATTTGACTAAGCTCAATGTGATCAAACAAGCAGCATATGACAAAAGGTCTTGCAAACGTGAATCATGTCATATGGCTTTGGTAGGAAATTCTTTTATCATTGAGGAGCATGCTATTGCATTTTTCTTTTGTAAAAATAAATCCCAAGTTCTTCATAAACAGAGCAAGGTTCAAATCATCCATCTATATCACATACTCCAATTACTTTGATAACATGGGGTCCCTATGATAACTTGTTCACAAGGCATAGAAATATTAGCAAGGAATAAAGAGTATGCAAATCTTATCAAAGGATAGCACAGAGAATAAGTTTTGTCTTTTTAATTTTAACAGATCTTAAACTTCAAAACTTCGAGATGTGAGGCTAGAGTTGCACAAACCATTGTTGAAGATGAAGGAGTGAATCAAAGAATAGTTCGGTTGAACAAGAAGGTCAACCGATCTTCCCTTGAATCTTTTTCTTGTTCTTCTATCCGCTTGATGTTGTGCATTGTGTTGGGGAGATCTCGAATATATGTGTTAATATTGCTCGAGAGATCTCCCCACACTTATTCTTGTACCGCCTTATTTAAGAAGAAAACAAAAAGAAACAAACAAGGGCTCTACCGATTGGAAAACCAGGGAGCCAGAATTTTATTGATCAAATAAACTTTTTTTATTTTTTTAAACCTTTTTTCTTTATTTGCTTAACCAACTCGTAACTCAAACAAGGTCAAGTTCAAGTTGCGAACTAAAATAGACCTTGGTTTATCTCCACATCAAATTACTTTCTATTGCTTATGGCAACAACTCAAGTTCATTAACCAAAATTCAACACCATGCCGAAATTTTGATCAAAGAAGGCAATTTTAACCTAAGCACCACGCTTAATTTAAAATGCCTATGGATGTATTGCATACGGCCGTATACAAGCACACCCAAACCAGAGCATAAGACATAGCATAGGAAGCATGAATTTGTATGATCACATGGAGACAAGTATGAGTAAACAAGTTAGTGAACATTACCTTTGCTTTACCTAAGCGTACTCACCGATAGCATAAGCTAGTCGATGTTCTGGTCCTGTTACCGTTGTGCCACAGATTTCTGCTCAGGTGAACCACAAGGCCAGGACACACTCACGGCTAGTGTGTATGGACCATGGGCCTTGATAGTAGCAAAAGTCCAGAGAAGGAGAGAACCCTTGCTTTTTCTCTTCTCCTCTCTTCTCTCTCTTTTTTTATTATTTCTCTTTTTTCTCTCTTTCTTTTTTTTCTTTTTCTCTCTCTTTTTTTTCGGTGTCTCTTGGTGCGTGTGGAACATGGGCTTCTCACTTCCCTCCCCCACACTTGGACTTTTGTGTAAAAGCCAAGTGTAGCGTCAGGATCCCCTTGTGAGTGTGTTCCATCGTCTAAGAGAATCAAGGCTTGTACTGATGTCGCTCCTCGTTTGCAAGTGTTGTATGACCCGTTTTCTTCTCAACCTAAGATGGTTAGCAATAGAAATACCCGAGGGTGCATACTACTTGAAAACATGACCTTGCCTTTTTTTCAAAGATAATCCGGGGTATCTCCCGGCAGTGCTTAAGTTATGGTCTTAAGCTGGACCGCAGGAATATATCTTGCAGCTCTCAAAGGTGGTGTTGGCCACCAAACATTTGGCAAAGGTGCTAAAGCTGCAAGGTTGGTTCCATCGTGCCACTACGAGATTTGAAAGTGCTTATGATAGCCATCCACAACCATCCTCTTAGAAGTTTTGAAACAAGTGTTAAGAGGTGGTTGGGATTCTCGTAGGAGCACGTGGTCAGAAGCAGAACAAACTCTAGAGATCCCAAAGGCGAGCATGAAATATGAGTCTCAAAAGAGAACTTAGCATGCTCGTTAGTGGATTCATTCTAGAGCTGTTGCTTCAGGCATGTCCATGGCACGGGAGTTTTCCGTCCTTAAAAGATATATCATGAAGGACGAACATTGACTCTCGACAATTATCGAGAACAATGTTTTGATGGCCAGAGGGACATGTCTCTTGTTCTAGCAAGGACAAAGGTGGACATTCCATTTCATAAGGATGAAAAGGAACCTCAAACCTTGCCTGCTTTGCTTTGCCTTTGGGTCTCTAGGGCAAGAGATAAGGCTAGCAGAAGCTAAATGCTCAACTTCTCATCAGGGCTCCATTGAGATGGTTCTTTTTGCACAAGATTTTCAAAGAGTGCCTTATGAGAAGTTGAACATCGAGGATGGCATAAATATGAAGGTCTATGTAAACCTCGGTTCATTCATTTCAAATGGCACGACCCTAACACAATCCCTCAACACTCAGATGTGCTTTCATGGGCTTTTGAAGAGTTTTGTCAGTCGGGACTAGCGGCATGTTTCCCCAAAGGGGTTTCCATAGGGAAAAGTGTCATGATAAAAGTCCCAACTATGAGGTTGTGTAGGGCTTCTAAGGGAGTCCCTTTTAACGAACAAGATATAGTCGTGGAAGATGAAAGAATCTGAATTGCTTCAGAAGATCGTTTGACTTCTGACAACCATCCTTATAAGTGTTCCTTGTTAGAGGAGACTTCCTTAGAAATAAATGTTTCATTTACGTGCCAAGAAATGCTCAAGGTTCTGCCATAATCCTCGAATTTTTATAGCGAACTCCAAAGGATAAAACATTCCTTCCTTTGGTGTTCGTGGTTCGGGTGAGGGCTCAACAACCGAATCTAGCAAGGGCAAAGATTCGATTGATAAGGGCTCCTCAAAGCTTGACATGGCCTTCTATGGAGGGGTTAAGGCTCTATGACGGGAGAAGCATGCTTCTCTAGGATATTAACAAAGATTTTCCTCTATTCCGTCAAGGTTTTGCGTAAAACGACCCTCCAATGGTCATGTCAAAGCATAGGGTAGCATCTATGTCTAGACCCAAAAGAGATGCAATTGCACGTCATCAGGTAAAAACAAGTCTAGGCTGGCATGGGTTAACATTGTAAGCCTTGCCTAGGCTGCACCTATGGAATCCTTCTCGTTCTGTTTGAAATCGAGGATTGCCCTTGGTAGGGAGTTGATATGGGGCGTAAGGGAGAATGCGAGACAAAACTTGTCTTTAAGTTCTCCCTAGTCTCCATTCAAACTTCCTACGGCATTAGTGTTCTATTGCTTCGCCTCCCCGTTTGGAAGAGAACAAAAACAATTTCCACATAAGAATTTCTTGTGTCATGCCTGGAATGTTTAGGCATGAACACATTTCCTCGAAATCATGCAGATGTCTAAAATGATTTTCATCATCAAGACTGAGAAGGGCTACGCCCGAACCAGGGTTCTGAATCCTAGGTGGAGTTCACAATTTGGATGAAACTTTTGGTTTTTGAAAAAGAATTTTGGCTCAAAGAACTCCTCATTTTTGAAGCAAAAAAGATTTTAAAATTGGTGTTCGGCTTCATGGTGGTAGGTTCGGATAGAAAGTGTTTGTTTATAAAAAGAAAGTTAAAAAAAAATTTCTTTCTATAAAAAGATACGATGACGAACTAGGTTCAAAGAAAATAGCAACCGTTCCCCGGCAACGGCGTCAGAAAGCTTGTTGGTATTTCTTAACGTATGCAGAGAATCCACAAGCGTACGGAAGTACCGTTGTAGCCTTCACCCGGAAGTATTCAGGGTATCGTATTTTCCATAGGGAACGAAGGTATTTCGCCTAGCTAATTCACCCAAGGAACAACACAAGGGTAGAGATAGAAAGGTGGGTAGAGATGGATTCCTATAGATTTAGTGTCCTAAGCATAGCGATACAATACTCCTACTTGCTCACTTCGGGCACCGGATCGCACCTGGTCTGCCAAGTGATGCCGGCCTGTAGCTCTACGCCGTACCCAGACGTGGGGATTACAAGGGACGGACAGGGCTGTCACCACCTGCCGCCTACCACCTCAACCGTGGAGTGCGAGGCAAACGAAGGCAGCCTCTAGCCTAGACACCACGTCTATGCTAGCGACTACTACTCTAGCGTCGATCAGGGTGACCCGTCTTTATCTGGGGCCCTCTACTAGAGCATCCGCCATGAGGACGGACATCCGAACCCATGAACAAGCTTGGTAAAGCTCAACTAAACAAAAGACACAAAAGACTATAAGAAACACGAATACTCACTTAGCCAAGATCCCGTTAGGGAGCCGAGTAGAATATCCGTAGAGGTACAAGGTTGGGGAGGCGCCGACAAGCCTGGCGACTCCCCGCTCTCACGCCTCACATCTCACTTTCTTCTCTCTAGCTAGCTAGTAGGGCATAGCCCTTTGGAGTGGTGCTCTAACTCTAACATCTTGTGGTGGCTCTTTCTCCCTTGAATGGTTGATGAAATGAGAGGAGGAGGGAGCCTCCTTTTATAGCTAGAGAGGAGGGGGTATTTGCAAATGTGTCATCCTCACTTGGAAGGTGGGAAACCGACCTCCCCATGTTGGTTTGAGGTACAATGCACCTGGACACACCCTAGAACCGACCTCCACACGAGTTAATGCACCGACCTGCCAAAGTGGGACCGGTTTGGCAGCTGCGCGGGCGCGGCCGCACCAGGTCCTGGGCCAAATGGGCTAAAATTTGATGAGTGGATGGGCCTCGTCGATAGCTTTCCAACGCCTGTTGAATCGCCTGAATCGAAGTCCTTATGAGTGAGATATGGCCTGTTTACCGAGGCCCACTCATCCAGCCCGAGATGGAGTTGGACCGGGTTTTGGTCTTCCACCTCTTGGGTTCATGTTTGGCTTTTTGGCCCATGTTTGAGACCCAAAATATTTGGTAATTGGGCCGCCTTCTTGAATCATGGTTTTCTTATGTGCTTTGGCCCATTTATGTGTATTTCCGGAGTTGTCTTCCTGCAAGCGACAATCACCGAAACTCATGGAATATGTTTGCGTAAAGCCCTATTTACTAAGTTTGGGGTAGATTTTATATTCTTATTGGTGGTCTAAAATGTGTGATAAGGACCGCCAACAAAGGTCATTGGGGCTGTTATGACTCAAGAAGATGAAGGGAAGGAGTATGTGATTGCTTATCTTGGTCGTCGTCTTCTTGATCCCGAGATAAGGTATGCCCATATTGAAAAATTATGCTTATCACTGTACTTTGCATACCAAAAGATGAGACATTATTTGCTGTCAAGTGCATGTGTTGTAGCATGCCAGGCCGATGTTATTAAACACATGTTACATCAGCCAATCCTCAGTGGGAGGTTAGGCAAGTGGGCGTACTCTTTAATTAAATATGATTTGGTCTTTGAGCCATTGCGAGCAATCAAAGGTCAAGTCCTTGCTGATTTTATTGTTGAGTATAGCATAAATCTTGATGATGAAGTCAATTACATTACTGTTAATCCATGGAAGTTATATTTTGATAGATCGGTATGCAGCAACCGTCAAGGTGTTGGTATTATCTTAATTTCTCCGAGTGGCCTTGTGACCGAGATGTCCAGCCGATTAGATTTTCATTATACTAACAATCAAGCCAAATATCAAGCTTTGTTATTCGGATTGGTTATGTTAACTTCTATAGAGGTGTAGCATGTTGAGGCTTATGGTGATTCATTGCTAGTGGTGCAACAAGCCAATGGAGAATTCCAATGTTTAGATGGATCACTTCGTTCTTGCCTTGATACTTGTCTTGATTTTATTTCCAAGCTTGCTGAATTTAAAATTCGACATGTTCCTAGACATGAGAATCAAAAGGCTAATATGCTAGCTCAACAAGCATCTGGCTTTGACGCCAGTAGGCGTAATTTTCACATACAAGAAAAGACGATGCATAAAGACATTAATTTTTGTTGTGCAGGAACAAATAAATTGGCTCAATCGACTGTGACAGTCGGTAGCCAATGTTGCTGAGGCATATGCCACTGATTCAACGGATGGCGTCCCAAATCGGTCTAGTTCAGATTCTGGTAGTTCTAGTACCGATTTGGAGGATTGGAGGACTCCCTAAATAAGTTATTTGCAGGATCCCAACACTAAAGTTGATATGGGAGGACTGGAGGACTCTTGCATTTAGGTTTACATTGCAGCATGATGAGCTCTATAGGAGAACAGCCGATGGTTTGTTACTGAAGTGCTTAGGGACTGATCAAGCAAGAGTGGCTATGGGAGAAGTCCATGAAGGAGCCTGTGGTACGCATCAATCGGCTCCTAAGATGAAGTGGTTATTGAGAAGGGCTGGTTTCTATTGGCCGACTATGATAGTCGATTGTTTTCGCTACTACAAAGGTTGCGAGGAGTGCCAACGGTTCGGTAATATTCAGATGGTGTCTGCTTCGGAGCTCCATCCTATCATGAAGCCATGGCCATTCAGAGGTTGGGGGCTTGACTTCATTGGCCAAATACATCCCTCATCTTCAAAGGGACACAGGTTTGTCTTGGTCGCTACAAATTATTTCACTAAATGGTGTGAGGCGGTCCCTTTGAAGAATATGACACACACGGAGGTGATTGAATTTCTTCGAGAAAATATAATTCATAGATTCGGTATACCTCAATCATTGCATACGGATCAAGGGTCATCTTTTATGTCCAAAGAAGTGAGAGCTTTTGCCGAATCTTATAAAATTAAGGTTGTTCATTCATCTCCATACTATGCTCAAGCTAATGGCCAAGCTGAAGCTAGTAACAAGACATTGATCAAACTCATTAAAAAGAAAATTGAAGAGACCCCAAGGAAGTGGCACGAAGTCTTGTTGGAAGCTTTGTGGGCGTATCGCATATCAAAGCATGGTGCTACAAAAGTTACTCCTTTTGAATTGGTTTATGGTCAAGAAGCTATGTTGCCTGTTGAAGTGAACTTAGGTGCATTCAAATTTGCTAAACAAAATGATCTATCCGCAGTGGTGTACCACGATCTCATGATGGACAACATAGATGAAGTGACCGACAAGAGATTACAAGCTCTTAAGGAGATTGAGAAAGACAAGATGCGTGTTGCAAGGGCCTATAACAAGAAGGTGAGAAGCAAGTCGTTCCAAGTGGGAGATTTAGTGTGGAAAACCATACTACCTATTGGATCGAAGAGCAATCAATTTGGCAAGTGGTCTCCTAATTGGGAGGGTCCTTTAAGAGTGATCAAGGTAGTGCCTGGAAATTCTTATGTGCTAGAGACAATAAAGAAGGAGCGTCTCGAAAAAGCAATCAACGGGAGGTATCATAAAAATACTTCCCAAGTGTTTGGCAAGAAGCCTAGTGCTCTTTCAAACAATGGCCGATACATGTATCGCCCTTAGAACAAAAATGGCCAATGTATACATCGTCCTTAGTCACCGGCTAGCCGATGTGATGGGTATCGTTGCTAGTTAGTTACAAGTCAAGAAGTGTTTTCAGGTTCATCGACAAATTTACCTGAAAATAGGGGGCATATGTTGACACTCAAAAAATATCCAGGAATACTTTGATGCCAAGGGGTCAAAGAAGTCGTGGACATGATTGAGGTCGAAGACATCACTTTGGATCCGGCAAAACGGGCGTTTTCGGCGTCCAACAGGCGTCGGACGCGCTGCCCGGAGGCGACACCACTTTGGATCCGGCATAAAACGGGCGTTTTCGGCGTCCAACAGGCGTCGGACGCGCTGCCCGGAGGCGCCGGACGCGTCCGACACCCGTCGGACGCTATGCAGAGAGGCACGCGAAGGGGCCGACCGACGGACGCGCGCGCCGGACGCGCGTGCTCGACCGTCGGACGCGTCCGGCGCGCGGTCGCGGGCTGGCCAAGCGGAGAGCGTGGCGCCGGACGCTGGCTCGGGGCGCGTCCGGCGCGCGCCGGACGCAACGCAGGGCCGATCACGCGTCCGGCGCGCGCCGGACGCAACACAGAGACGACCGCGCGCGCGAGGGCGTCGGACGCGGGCGCCGGACGCGTCTGGCGCGTGTCGCGCAGAAACCGATTCCGTTCGGAGTCGCGTTTTTGGGAAGTTCTGACGTGGGGAACTTGACGTATGAGTATTGGAGTTGTTTCCTACTGGGATAAGACCACCCCCCTCTATATATATGAGAGGATCACGGCCGATTGATCCCATCTATCAATCATTCATCAAAACACAACATATCTATCTCCTTTTGCCTTAATTCTCTTCTGAACCCCTCTAGTTGTTGTTTGGTGGCTCTCTCCGCGAGGTTCGTTGGCATCCCAGGCGCCATCCGCTGGTCCTAGGAGATCCTCCACCCCTGACGGATCCTTCCGGGAGCGAGTTCGGGAGCTTTTCCGGCCATCTACAAGCTCTACATCGGCTTACCGGTCTCTAGATCGGTTTTTGCCGGTTACGCTTCGTAGGTGCCACGTTGCAGGTCGCTTCAGGCTTCCTCAGGGGCGTCCAAAGCCCACGTGTGATGTGCTTGCCGCCGGATCACTTTCGGCGTCAACAGATACTCATGGATCCTATACATACCACCTGTTGAAGAGTAGCGACAAGCCAGATCAGCTATCAGATCTATGATGTCTAGTAGGAATCTAAAAGGGAACAAGATGGGAGTCATATTAGCTCCTATTTTTTTCCTTTTTCTTTAGAACAAGATGATAGCACGAAAATTTGAATTTAAAAGTGTGCTATATGCCATTATAAAAAATGTTACTTTAGTCTGATATCCTCAACATTTTGTTTTGTAGACAATCCCCAATATTACCTTGGATCCCAGCACCTGTAGCGCAGGTGCCTCAGCCTCGCCACACCATCTGTCGATCTCACCCTTGCGCATTCAGCATGGGTACTGTGACCATTGAGGCAGACAACTTCATCGCTTACGACGTCGTTCCTGAACATGATGACGTCGTTGGTAATGAAGTAGTCTGACTCCATGGTCCCAGTGGTGCTGCTGCTCTTCGCACTGATGGGCTTACCGTCCATGCCCGGGGCTTGGGCAACGACGCGTCGATCCTGCTGCTTGGCTTGATGATGGATGGCGTCGGCAGCCAGGGCAGCCACCAGGAGGAGGGATGACGATAAGAGTAGTAACTTTTTGTTGTGTAATTTCTCTTGCATCTTCCTTTCATTCCTCCATCAGCTCCCTCTTTATATAGACAGATCGACCTACGAGCAATGCAAGCAAGCAGTGGTGTTCCGCCACTTTTGTTGCATCCATGCATGCATTGCCAAAAGCGCTGCAATCCCTGACCAATATAAAAATAACCTAGTTAATTTTAGATCAATCCCGGCCAGTCCGCTTGCTCTGTTGACGCGTGCCACCTAGTACCTGAAAAATTCCCGTTCAATCTCTTGAAGCTCACATTCGCCCAATGATACCCTAGTGAGGGGGTCGACGGTTTTTTTTTTTTTTTTTTTTTTGAGATTTTGGGTAAAGGGTTTTGGTGATGGGACGAATGGGACTGAGCTGAATTGAGGAAATAAACCAAGTATTGATAAAAAGATAAATGGAGATGCGAGGAGTTGAACCCCGATCCTTAGGAAAGCTTATCATAATGCTCTACCAATTGAGCTACATCCCCAATTTATATTTATGTGCTTATTAAAATATTTTATATTTAAATAATTTTTATAATTACACTTTTACAAGTAGAATGTAGATGCTTACAATAAACACACACACACCTCCTCATCGTCGATTGGAACGTATCCTGGAATATTCACTTCCACAAGGAGTCAAATCCAGGAGATGCAAGGAGTTGAACCCAAACCTATGTTAACAGCCACAAAAAACAATATTTTCATTTTACTTGCACTCCTAATGTTAATTTTATATTATTTCAAAAAAAAAGTTAATTTTATATTATAAATGGAGATGCAAGGAGTTGAACCCAAACCTATGGAAGGCTTTATCATAATGCTCTACCAATTGAACCACATCCAAAATTTTATTTACTTATTCACTAGAAATATTTTTGTATTAACTATTTTTTTTACTTGCACCCGTAACGTCTTTATACAATGAGTTGATAGTGTATTGGATAAATTATAGTTATTATTTGAAGATGCGAGGAATTGAACCCTAACCCTACTACAGCCATGACTGAATTTACTTGTATTCGATATAAATAATATTTATAGTTAGTTGCTTGCTTTTTTACTCGCACCCCTACATTTAAATTTATATTATTGCTAATTAGTCATTGATATGAGTTGTCAGTGAGATGGTGATTAAGTAGGAAGATTTCTATTGGTATAATTCAATAAACGGAGTTGTAAGTGTATTCAACTTTAAAAATATATATGAAGTCATCAATGAGATGGTGAATAAGTAGAAAGTTTTTTTTGGTATAATTCAATAAAAGGAGTTGTTAGTGTATTTAACTCAAAAAAATAAATGGAAATGTGGGGAGTTGAACCCCAAACATTTAGAAAGCCTATCATATAGAAATCCTATCATAATGCTCTACACAAATTGAGCTACATCCCCAATTCATATCTATTTAGGCATTAAAACATTTTTATAGTGAAGTATTTTCTTTGTACTTGCAGTTGTAACTTACAATAATGGACAATCCAACAATTGTTGTCATTTTATTACACTAGATCATTAGTCAATTTCTTAATTTTGCACTCATTAAATTTATAATTACTTATCTTTTTTGTATTTGCATTCGTGAATCATAAGAATCGATAATGGAAATGGTGATGTCAATTTTATACTTTAGATCATTAACTAAATTATATTAGTCAACATGAAAAGAGGCTCAGAAGGTGATTAAATAAGAAGATTGGTTTCTTATAATTCAAATAAAAAGTGCTTCTAATAACATATATTAAACAAAAATGAAGTTATATAGAGATGCGAGGAACTGAACCCCGGAACCTTAAAAAAGCTCAACATGATGTGCAACACAGCTTAGAATGGCAGGATCATCCCTGTGGATTTTCTTTTCTACATACACCTGTGGATTTTCTTTTCTACATACACCTGGGGTCGCTAGCTAACCCATGGTTCTAAAAGAGACGTCCTCTGGTATTCTGACACCTGTTATACAGATTGCTACTGCATTCGTGGAAGAAACTGTGTTGAAGGAAGAAGACAGAGAAGGAAAAATCCACAGGGATTGTTGTCGCCAATGCCCCAATAATAGCTGCTAGCCTTCTGCTACGGCATCATCCAGTTTGTTTTGGTTGCAGCCGCATGCTGGAAGCGGCGAACAGCAGCCATTCCTTCCTCATCCTTCCCCTGCTGCGGCTGGTTATTTGAACCACTACCGCCATGGCAGAACGCAGAAGGCCTCTCACAACTCACAAGAGTCGTCATCACAACCTAGAAGGAGGCAGTGAACATGGCTCCCAACGTGATGGCGACATGGCGTCGTAGGCCACCGCCGTCGTGGCGCCATTCCAGGGGCTCAAGTCCACCGCCGGACTCCCCGTCGCCCGCCGCTCCACCAATGGCTTCGGCGACGACGTCAGCAACGGCGAAAGGATCAGGTGCACGCAGGTAACCTCGCTCGCTCTGTCATGTAAAAAGTTAGTACTATCCGTTGCTCAAGCAGTCATGCCACACAATAATGCAAGGACACGTGTGGCGCCCGATCGAGGGCATCATCAAGTTCGAGACGCTGTCGTACCTGCCGCCATTGTCGACGGACAAGCTGCTGAAGCAGATCGACTAGCTGCTGCGCTCCATCGGGGAGCCCTGCCTCGAGTTCAGCAAGGTCGGCTTCCTGTACCGCGAGAACTTGAGGGGCCCCGGGTACTACGACGGCAGAGACTACAAAAGATATTCTATTTTTTGACTTTGTATATTTCTCATAATATAGACAACTGATCTCCTATCTCACTAAAAAGTCGAGTCAAAAAAATGCATGTAGCGAATAATATTTTTTGACGCTTGTACTTTTTATGTCACTAATTTATGGCATTGGTTTTTACGTCAGTAAAACTTATGACTTTGGTTTTCACGTCTCGGATACTCAGACCTAGCCATGTGAGCAAGTGCCACATATATGTGTCTTTTTTTTTTTTTTTTTTTTTTTTTTTTTGGTTTGAACCGACATGAAGCTGAATTGATAGATCTGAAATCGTCACAAAATTGAGATGTGACATATTAAAGCCCATACGACAAGCAAGCTTGAAATGGGCCACAAATATTGTTTGGGCCGTTCTATTATCGTGGTCCATTATTTTTTAGATTTGTTTGCGCTATTTTTCTCTCAGATCAGACTAGCGCATGCCACAATTTGAACTAGGCCCATGCAATACTTTTTTTAAACGACATGCAATACTTTTTTGGCCCAAACAGTTTTTTAATATCAATACTGAGCCCATATATTGTAGTCTATTACCATCAAAACTAATCACTACAACAATTTCTAATTATTGTGAATGGGCATGTAGTCTAATGGTAGGACAGTCAGGTGGGACACTATCCAATAGGGATTAAATCCTGGTGCTTTCGTGACCTTTTTAAGGATTTTCCCGGTATTTACCGGCGTTATGCATTAAGTGGTACGTGACATTCCCCTCGACAATGAGGCATCGGGGTAACCGGAAATCTCCAGATCTGCCGGCTGTGCTCAACTTTGGAGGTGCTCATAGGTTGTACTTGTGTAATTCTCAAAAAAACAATTTCTAATTATTATAAATTAGGAAGCACATAGTAGCGAGATCAAAAAAAAAAAAAAAAAAAAAGAAGCTCATAGTAGCTGGCTCAGCTTCAGCGAATCAACAGAGAAGTCTGCGTGTGTGTGTGAATACTGAATAGAGTAAGGTAGTTTAAGATAGGCACCACGGCATCAGCAGGGGTTGGTTACTCTTGCTGCCTTGCGCATACATACATGAACTTCAGCAGAGATCAGATGCTGCTGTTGTACGCCTGTACGGCTGTACTTCAGTAAAGATACCTGTACCAGCAACAGGAGTGCCAATTTCAGCAAGATAAGAACATCAATACTGTAAGGTCGCCATTGAAGAGGACTGTTCAATACAGAGACAAATCTGAGAAGAGTTGTGAAAAGAAAATTGCAAAGCTGGCTTCATTACAAAAATCTGTACCAGAAGAAGAGGTACACAGTCAACAAGGTTAAGTTGGGGGACGAATGTACTAAGTTTTTTCACAGCATGGCAACTATTGCCTACAGAAGAAATTCCATATCACAAATCCAAAATGAATAAGGTGTCTGGATCCAAGATCATGCCAGCAAAGCAGCTCTCATCTTGTCAGCCTACAGGAACAGAATGGGCTTAACAACCCAACCAACTATGCTCTTTGACCTTGGGAGTCTCATCACTCCAGTGGAGGGCCTGAATAATCTGATCATGCCATTCACAACAGATGAAATTGATACTGTGGTCAGAAGAATGCCAGCAGATAAGGCACCTGGACCAGATGGTTATAATGGGTTATTTGTGAAAAGATGTTGGCAGTATATCAAGGGTGACTTCTACAGGTTGTGTTTTGATTTCTTCAATAACCAGGTCAACCTAGAGTGCATCAACTCCTCCTACATTACCTTGGTTCCAAAAAAAGACAGCCTAGAGAATATCAGTGACTTCAGACCAATATCCCTGATGAACATTTCACAGAAGCTAATCACCAAGATCCTTGCTGACAGACTATAGCTGGTCATCCTAACACTTGTTCACAGGAATCAATATGGCTTCATCAGATCAAGGTCAATACATGATTGCCTAGCCTGGAGCTATGAATACATCCACCAATGTCATCAGTCAAGGAGAGAGGTAATAATCCTCAAACTTGACTTTGCAAAGGCCTTTGACACAGTAGAGCATTCCACCATCATTCAGATGATGACACACCTTGGGTTTCCCAACCAATGGTCGTAGTGGGTACAAAACATACTCAACACAGCCTCTTCTGCAATTTTACTCAATGGAGTACCTGGCAAATTTTCAAGTGCAAAAGTGGAGTCAGGCAAGGGGACCCTCTATCCCCTCTCATGTTTGTGCTAGCAGCAGAACTCTTGCAAGTTCTAGTGAACAGAGCATCTGACATGGGGTTGCTGACCAAGCCTATATCACAACCAACTGATGATTTTCCAATTGTCCAATATGCTGATGATACACTGCTGCTACTCCAAGCAGATGCAAGGCAACTGGTCTTTCTAAAATCCCTACTCAGAAGCTTTGCTGACTCCACAGGACTTTCTGTCAATTATAGCAAATCAAGCATGTTTCCCATTAATGTATCTCCGAGTAAAAGATGGTGATTCGGCAAACACCTTTGGTTGTGCGGTTGGTTCCCTACCCTTCACATATCTTGGACTTCCCATGGGTACAACCAAACCTATAATAGATGATCTGTCACCTATGATGAACAAGGTGGAAAGAAGATTATGAGCTTCTTCAGTTTGGCTTTCACCAAGTGGAAGGCTAGAGATGGTTAACTCTGCCATAACCCCAATAATGACATACGCAATGTGTACTATCAAGTTACCACAGGGAGCGATTGAAAATATTGACAGGGCCAGAAAACAATGTCTATGGCGTGTGAACTCAGAGAAAAAGAGGGGGCAATCTAGTTGCATGGCCAGTGGTGATGCAACCAAAAGCTAAAGGAGGTCCAGGCATCATAAACCTAAGGGTGCAAAATGTTGCACTACTCATGAAGCATCTCAGCAAGTTTTCTAACAAGGAGGACATACCATGGGTACAACTGATTTGGTTCAAGTATTACACCAATAAGGTACCACATGCCACCAGAGAGCTAGGCTCTTTCTAGTGGAAGGATATTCTGAGGCTCAACACCTTATTCAGACAGATTGCAAAATGTGAAATAGATGATGGTTCATCGGCCTGTTTCTGGGTTGATTTGTGGACCGACACATTGCTATCCCACAAGTATCCAAGGCTGGCATCCTATGTTAAGAAGGATGGCATCTCAGTATAGGAAGTGATGCAAGCAGAAGAGCTTGACACCTTATTCATGCTACCTTTATCTGAAGAAGCTCTAATAGAGTTAGAGTCCCTACAGGTTCAGTTACAGGCCTTGAACAATGAGGATGACAGATCGGACAGATGGATCCCGGTATGGGGAAACCAATACATAGCACGTCGATACTGTGCATATGTTTTCAACTCAATTGATGCACATCCCATATTCAAGATTATCTGGAAGTCAAAATGCACTCCAAGAATGAAGTTATTCACGTGGCTTGTATGGTGGATAGGCTAAACACAAAAACAATGATGCAACGCAGGAATATGAAAGTCCAAGGGGGAACAACCTGTGTCATGTGCAACACAGGAGCTTAGGAAGCAATTGAACATCTGTTCTTTGATTGCCCTTTTGCCCAGGAATGTTGGGCCAGATTAGAGATCACATGGGACGCCTCCCTAATTTTGCTGGAGAGACTAGTTCAAGCAAGATTGGTACATAACATCCCCTGTTTCGCAGAGGCAATTATGATTGCAGCTTGGGAACTATGGAAGATACGCAATGACAAGGTGTTCCAGAGAAATAGACCAAGCATCGACGGATGGAAGATGAATTTTAAGAGTCAATGTTTACTTCAGTCTTTAGAATGAAGAATGACATTAGGTCAACTTTTTGTGTTTGGCTAGATGCTTTCAGTTAATCACTGTATGTAAACCCTCTATCCCTCTTTTTTAAAAAAATTAATGAAAACAGCTGCCTTTGTGGGGATCTCCCCACGTTTTTATTGTAAAAAAATACCGTAAGGTCGCAAACACACGAGCTAACCAATTTTAGGCTAACTAGGCACACAGGGCATTTCCCAACTGTGAGTACTTAGCTCAAGCAAAAAGAATTATTTAGTGCTAAAATGAAAAGCTAATGATTACTTGAAAAGGTTCTACGCTGTTGCATGAAATTGACCTTCAATCGATGAAGTCAAATCCCCGTTTTTGTTCTCGCAACATTCCCACTAAACCCAAAACTACAACTTCACGAGACTTCAAAAAGGAGACGAGTTGATGAACAGAGTAACTGAAGAACCAAATAAATGAATTATACAGAATATACCCTCCTTTTCTAAACAAATACAGAATATACCCTCATATATAGATCCAACGAGCACTGATCTCTGAGTAACTGACCAACCAACAACATAACCACAAGAATAGTATGACAACCAAATTGAGGTTAAAGCAAAGTGACTTGGGAAATTGAGAGGGAGCACTTATCACTGAGTTAGGAACGGACAGTTGGTGACGAAGACTATCCACTTTACAGCAAAGTCCAGCATTGGCAGTTCCAGAGCCATTTCCAAAATCTACTTCCTTTTTGGTCTCTCTCTCTCTCTCTCTCTCTCTCTCAAAACACAACCATGAAACTCTCCCTTTCTCTTAAAAAACAACCATGAAGCTAGTTCTCTACATACATCAAGTGAGAAGTTAGCCCTAATGACAAAAAAAAAAAAACTTTGAGAGGCATTAACTAAAGTTCTTAAGCAACCTCCTCCGAAGAAATGAAGGGAAAAACCTACCCCCTCCCCCTCCCCTCCCCCCCCCCCGCCATTCGTGATTTTTGGACCTTGTGGTTCGCCGGGACTGGTTGGGAGAAGAAGCAGTATTTATAGAGAGAGTACTACAGGCGGGGCTCTCCTTATAAACTATCACTACAAAATAATTACACAGACGGTTTTTATAAATCAACCGCCAGTGTTAATGACCATTTACACTGGTGGTCTGCTTAATCAAGCTACCAGTATAAAATGTTTTACACTGGCGGTCAGGTTACGCCAACCACCAGTGAAAATAGGCCTTTGACACTGGCGGTGAACTCATGAAAATCGCCAGTGTAGAGCCACTTGCATTGGCAGTCCTTTGGCCTAACCCACAGTTTTTGCTCCACTGGCGCAACCACTTGATTGATCGCTAGTGGAAAGTTTGACATGGCGTCGGTAAAAAGCTCCAGTCTGCTAGTGATCGATATAGCTTTAGCTCGGAAGCAAGAGCAAAACATTGCATAAACCCTATGTTAGAGACCAAGTGAATCTAGGGAAATCAGATAGCATATGGTACATCTGAAGTCAGAATAAATGTTAAGTTAGCTGATAAGTCAAGTCTTGCTTAGCCAAGTTCATGTTCTTATTTTAAGCATTTAATTATCCTATGTGGACATGGATTAAATTAAATCAACTAGTTCATTAAATTTTTGCTTACACTAAGTATATTAATTAGATCCTGTTTGGCAAAGTTTCAGCTCCAAGGAATCTATGGATATCTTAGACCTAAGTATTTGTAACTTCAAAAAATGCCCTATCTAGAGCTGAGATATCTTATATCTACCTAATTATTGTACAGTGGCAGCTATACTGAGCAAGGATGTAATTTCAGTTTTATGTTGAAGCCAGTAGTAGTATATAAGCTGAAGTGAAGGACAGCTCTGCTCCATCGAGACAGCTGTTCCTGGAGGAAAAAAAAAGGCCCTGTCAAACGGACCCAAATGGTCAAATACATCACATATCTGAATGTGGCTAATGGAGATCGTGTAAGTATATACTGTGGCATTTTTATTATTTGCTTTGTCCGTAGAAATACATGACCATAGAACTTGACATCTACCTGCAGTATTAGCAATGACATCTCGCGATTCCAAAAGGTGATTCTTATTGGTTACGTTGCGTGTAGGAGCCCGGTTGTGCACGAACATATGTCGGACGGAAAAGCACAAGCGCATCTCATCAAAAACAAGCAAAGAAAGGCATCATCGGCTAGCTTTGCCGCTCTTTCACCTCCAATTAACAATGCGCACGCATTCAGATGGCGAGAAGAATCAAATCAATCCCTATCCGAGCAGCAACTGAAATCGCGATCATCAAGCATTCTAGTTTCCACACACGCACGCCACCGTCGCACGTACATGTGGTGCATTCTTTATTTGCTTTGTCCGTAGGAGGAAAATAGGAGGAAAAAAACAAAAAACATGGGTATTATAGTCATTTTGTACCTTTGGTTTACCTAAAAAGAGCCGTTTTGCAAAATGGGTCAAAAATCAGCTGCTGAAGCCAAAAAAAAAAAAAAAAATTCCCTTCGCTAGTGAAGTAAAGCCTTCCTAAACAGGGCCCAAACACATCACCACTTAATGTGGCTAATAGAGATCGTGTGTGTATATTTTGTGGCATTCTTTATTTGCTTTGTCCGTGGCACAGCACACGATGGACCATAGAACTTGACATATACCTGTTGTATTAGCAATGGCATCAAGCGATTCCGAAAGGTGATTCTCTGCATCCTTATTGGTTACGCTGCGCGTAGGAGCCGCTGTGCACGCACGCACAAATGTCAGACGGAAAAGCACAACCGCATCTCATCAAAAACAAGCAAAGAAAGGCATCACCAGCTAGCTTTGGCGCTCTTTCACCTCCAATTACCAATGCGCACGCATGCAGATAGCGAAAAGAATCAAATCAATCCCTATCCGAGCATGGACTCAAAGCGCGATCATCAAGCATTTAGTTTCCACACACACACGCACGCCACCGTAGCACGTGTGGTGCATATCTACACACACAAATGTGTACGTGAATGCACGCCACCAATCAAGCATTCACGTCAATGCGCGTAGCTATAACTGCTAGCTTAGAAGGATGGCGGAGGCGATCATCGGGCCTCTGGTTGCGATCCTATTCCTATCCATATTAGCGACAAGTTATAGCACCATATATCTACTGCGATACCTAGTAGGAATCTAAAAGCCAACAAGATGGATGGGAGTCACGTCCCTCCTATTTTTTTCCTTTTTCTTTTCTTTAAAATAAAATAATTTACGGCAATTTAAATTTAAACATGTGTTGTGTGATATTACAAAAAAATGTTAGTTATATCAACGATATTTTTTTTCGTAGCCAATCGTCAATATTACCTGGGATCCTAGCGCCCGTGTTGCAGGTGCCTCAGCCTCACCACCCATTTGTCGATCTCACCTTGCGCATTCGGCTTGGGTACCGAATGTGCATATGGTACAGTGACCATAGAGTCGGATTACTTCATCGCTGACAGCGTGTCAACGTTGTGTTGCTAAACACGACGCTGTCTGTAATGAAGTAGTCTGACTCCACGGTAACGGTGCCGCTGTGCATGAGTGCTCTGCGTGCTGAGAGGCTAGCTTGTCGTCCATGCCCGCAACGTGTCGATCCTGCAGCGCCGCGCCAGGAGCAGGGATGACAAGAGTAGTAACTTCTTGTGTGTTGTCTACTCATCACTCTTTTGTTTAATTTCCTGCTTCTTCATTTCATTCCTCGATCAGCTCCCTCCTTATATAGATAGATCCAGCGAGGAGCAATGCAAGCAAGCAAGTGGTGTTCCAAAAGGAGCGGAAGGTCGTATGGTCATTATTAGCGGCTATCCCTGGTCGATATAATAATAACCTAGCTAATTTTAGATTAGTTATGAGTTACATGCAAGATTTAGTCATTTCTTATCTTTAGGTTGTTATTTTAAAAATTTATTGGAAGGCATTTTTCCCTTTTTTACAAAGTTCATGGAGTTGCTCTAAAGCTCCTTTGCTACTTGCTCCTTCTAGAAATACTAAGTATAGTCGTCTTAACGCTTGCGAGCTTCAATTGAGAACAACTAAACGATGGTATTTTTTCATATTTTGCTCATACTAACACTACAACCACATTAAGTCGAAAGTCAACATATTTCAGTTCACCTAGGATTAGGAAGCTATTGTTTACAACAAACCATTAACCAAAACCATTGATCTATAAAGTTTATAATAAAAAAACTAAAAGTACTTCTGAAGCACACTCTTGGATCTCTCCTATTTTCCTCATTCAGATTTGCCAATCTTTTCATATGACCCAACAGCCAACCACAAAAGCATCGCAGTGCTCTTCCACCCAACAATAATCTTTTGCACAGTCAGGAGAAGTTCTTCAAGTCAAATACATTACCCATCCTACGCTAAATATGTAATATGTAAGCACTTTTCCATTCACATCATGAAACTCCACAAATCTAGGCCATTTTAGAAACTCGGATTCAAAGAGGGGAAACCCAGCATCTAACTGATTCCTTCTAATATACATGCAAGAACATTTAAATAAAAAAGGTATATTAGTTGAAGCCAAGATACTATAATAGCACCCTGTAGATACCAGCTACCGTCCTTACAGAAAAGACTCAATAAGATGTATTTTACATCACATTCATAATCCATGCCTGTAATGGTTCTCCAGTTTATCCTACTCAAAGTAGCAAAGAAAAGATTTAGCCAACTTAAAGGCTACTCATGAAGGGTCGTTACTTTGTCTACTTAGCATGCTCTTAAAAGTACTACTGCGTATCTGCATTAGGAAACAGATTTCGAGCAACTTTATTCAGCAAGAACTCGATACGCAAGAAAGAAAAAGTTATTGGCCTTGACACTATTCGGATATATCCTAAAGACTCGTCTGATCCCACCAGACAGCTAAAAGCAAACATTAGCTGACAATGTGGCACCTACCAACCAGATTATGGGTTTCTTTCTTAATTATCGATTCAGAAGGAACTAAAGGTGCTAAGAATGTAGAAAGTAATGGTACAAAGCTTCACTCACATACTCACCTGATGTAAAAACTTGTTTCTTCAAGACCATTGCTCGCCTTAGAATTTCTTCATCAATGGCTTCTCAAATACCCTGGTATTATTGTGGAAAACAATATGCTTTTAGTGTATTAGCGAAATGAATGGAGCAAACACTGGCCATGAAGGGATCAAACTTGGTGTGTTTGAAATATTGGCATTGTAAAGCCAGAACATTAAGTATTGGCATCAGCGGTTCAGCACCACAATGCTCCAGAGTATCCTCGTAACTGTTTGCATCTCCTCATTCTGAAAAACAAAAGGAATCTTTAAGAATCCATAACTCCGGCATTGGTGGCATAAAACGCTAAATGGGAATAGTAATGCACTAATGCCTATACAGTATTCCAATCGTATAAGAAGTATATGGAATTTCATCTGGGTGGTTAGGCAGTCTCCAGAAGGGTAGAGAATTAACAGAGCATGGAATACTATATAAGAAATATGGAAACAGAATCATCTCATATAAAATTATTAAGTAGGGAGCGGACCTGTTGTTAGGGACATGCCTGCCAAACACTATTTTGTCTCAATATGAATGGAGAAAAGAGAAGTTGGTCTCCATATCTCTGAAGGGAAATGATCCCATACGAGTTCACAGATGGTGGAGCACATCCTATGTCAGCATCAAAAATGGATATGCTGAATCCAACTACGAATCTGCAGGGAAAACATACAGGAATCAAACATCAATTTGTCATGAGCATAACAGATGCTCAGATTAAGCTATTCCAATCTGCAGTATTGGTCAGAGGCAAAGGGATTACATGTAGCCGGCTCGAAGAAATAATCCAATGATGCATATATCTGCAAAAAGGGGGGAAAAAAAGGTGAAGTTTTTTTGTGAAATTTTGTCACTCTATTAGCTTCACTATTCAGAAGGGCACATCAAACCGTGATACTGGAGCTATACTCACAATATTCTTGTACCATGGTCTCACTATTAACAGATTCAATAAAAATTACGACTGGAATTTCTGTCGCATTTTTCAGTAATATATTAGGGAAAGCTTAACATTAACAATGCCACGTTTGCAATTTTTAGTTAACACAATTCTAGATGAATATCAGCCCTAAAGAAAAGCTATGGTGATGTACTTAACAAGACAGTATGTACATGTGCACGCAATCGTCCTGAGCCCATCGACCCTCCAAACATGTGATATCTCTGAAAGTTTTGTAATCTTTCCCAAAAATGAGGTAATAGGAAGAGAAATAACTGAATATCAGAGTTGAAGAAATTATAAAGGTCCATGATATTATAAAACCCACGCTACTTTGACAAATATATGTAGAAAAAAAGAGAATTTTGTTACAATTACCAGCAGCATGGTCATTATGAGGGCACCGTTTTTTCTTGCAGAGGAAGTGGCAGGCATTGTTCTGGCCCTTCTGTGGAGTTTACTCACTTTGTCGTGGATGCACATCTGCTCACAGGAACCCAGCACTACCATCTTCAGCCTGTGAAAACACCATCTGAACCATCAGGGACTATGGGATGACTCAATCTACAACTGCAGCTACTGAAGCCATATCCAGTCCTCAGCACCATGGCATTAATGAGAAGTTACTTAAAAGCACACAGTTCATCACAATCAGCTCTCAAATAAAAACAAGGTGCTGCAGTAACAAGTTACAGGGTATCTCTATCTTAACAGGCAAATCACTAATCCTCGGCTCCTCCTTATTTATTCTAAAACAATGGCACATTGAATATTTATTTCAGCAATCACACCAAGCCCATTTATCATTTGAAAATTGGCAATGGTATAATTGCTGTTGTCCCAAACAGGAACTTCTTCAAGACTCATCTTGTCTTGACAGTACATTGGACCCCCATACGAATGGACACCTTTTTTTTTGGCAAAGAATCAAAGTTAGTAGGCATGTATACACCTGTGTTTAGAGCAGATCGCAATGCCAATAGACAAACAACTTAACTTAGGTTTGGGTGCTCGGTTTCATACAGAAGGGAGGAGAAAAGGTGTGCATAACTGATGGTTGCTCATCGCCGGCGAAGACCTCAGCATCTGGTGTAGGGCAGCGGCAGACTAGTTGCCACAGAATCGAAACCAATCTGAGCTGGGTGAAATGGCAACCTGAAACCAAATAGTCCAATGCATACTATGCTACGTATGTGGCAAGCATTATGACCCAGCTAGCATGCACTTCCATTTTTCTTCAATTCTTCCAATAATTTAGTAGAAAAAATTTGCAGAACTTTTTTGACATTAGAACACAAGCAAAACTGTAGAAGAAACGCACAAGTAGATCGTCAGTAGTTCAATTCAAAAGAGTCATGCCTTACCATCCATCTCTTAGCAAAGGTGTATGTCCAGATCCGTCAAGTTGCCCGAACCCATCGCAGTCCTGGAACCAGAAGATCTCAAGCATATTTCCATTTTTGTGCAGAAAAAAGAAAGTTATCGAATTCAACCTAGCAATTTTGATCAAGATTACATACAAAACTCACACTAAACAAACTATTATCTCATAGAGACAAAAGAGCCGTGCTTTACCAATCCGTCTGTTAGCAAGGTGAATGTCCATATCAAAAGAGCCATGCTTTATCACTATCTTCACCGTCAAGTTGCCTGAACCCATAGCAGTCCTGAACCCAGAAGAGCTCAAGCATATTTCCATATCTGTGCAAAAAAAGGAAGTTATCAAATTCAACTCAGCAATTTTGATCAAAGATAACATATAGAACTCACACTGAAAATGTATTATCTCGTACAAAGAACTGTGCTTTACCATCCATCTCTTAGCAAGCTATATGTCCAGATCAAAAGAGCCGTGCTTTATCACCATCTTCATGATCAAGTTGCTTGAACCCATCGCAGGGATGCAGACTTGTATCGAAAACTCATAAGCCTAGCAGGCCCAGCTTTTCATTACAACCTACATGGCACCTATCAATCAGATCAATTCCAACTTGGTTGTTTAAAAATATACTGCACAAATTCTGTGTCATTGTGAATTCAACATGATAGATTATGTTGCATCGGTGTATGGCAGGGCTCAAAATGAATTCCCTCTAAACCTACATGACTATTTGACAGTACTAAAATCGAACTCACCCACCTAATGATTAGCCACCACCACAACTTCCAGTTCTGGTAAAACTCAAACGAATCCTAGAAAAAATTCTTACCTCGGAAGAGATCAATAGGTACAACTGTCACCAACGACCGACGACCGGATGGATGGATCTCTGCTCCGCTCGACCTTTCGTGTGGCGGCGGCAGGTGTGGGGAAGATGCTATGGAGGCAGGGCGGGGAGGGGTCGGGGCGGCGGCGTCGCACTCGGCTGCGTGCGTCGTTGCCTCGGTCGTCCTGGCTGTGGGGCGGCGTCGGCGGGCAGATCAGGCTGACGGCCTCGCATGGTGGCCGGCGCCCATCCTTTCCTGGTGGTCGTCGCCCTGGTTGACTGCTCATTGGTCGACTCCCATGGCGGCGTGGTGTTGGGATTTGGAAATCCAAGGAGTCGCGGACATGGGAAGGCGGAGGAGGGAGAGGAGCAACGGAGGCGGCCCGAGTTATTTTTTTCGGAAGAAAATAAAGAAAACAGAAGATGCGGGGAGCTGGACAGGGAATCGAACCGAGGAGCAACGGAGGTGACCCGTGGGGCGCGGGTGTGTGGTGGTGAGGTTAGTTTGAGTCTGCCAGGTGGGCCAGATGTAAGGTTCTAGGCTTCTTACGTTTTTAGAAGAATTGTATTATAGTAGAGATAAGGTACCCGAGTAATTTTAGGACATATTATGTGTAAAGACAAATGACGCATAAACCCTCACTGAATACCATATATGTTTAGGGATAGACATACTAATGATAGCTATGCATATGTGAATGCTGCCTTTTATAGTGTTTGTTCACCTAAAATTCTTTACAATTTGGTATAAATTTTAATCGCAAAAAAGTTGGTATAAATTTTAATCGCAAAAAGTTGGTATAAATTTTTTAACTCTCGATTCTTTATATTTTAGGATTGACGGAGAGTGGTCCAAATTAAATACATCACCATCTGAACGTGGCTAGAATAAAAAAGTTTGAGATCGTATATACTGTGGCATTCTGTATTTGCTTTGTCCGTGTGGCAACACATGACCATAGAACTATTTTTTTTTTCAGAGATCAAGGTAGCACATGACATATACCTGCAGTATTAGCAATGACATCAAGCGATTCCAAAAGGTGATTCTAAGCTACCTAGCTAGATGCATCCTTTGGTTACGCTGCGTGTATGAGCCCGGAGGTGCACGCACATATGTCGGACGGAAAAGCACAAGCGCATCAAAAACAAGCAAAGAAAGGTATCATCAGCTAGCTTTGCCCCTCTTTCACCTCCGGTTAGCATGCAGATGGCGAGAAGAATCAAATCAATCCCTATCTGAGCAGCGACTCAAAGCGATCGATCATAGCGGCGTTTAGTTTCCACGCATGCACGCCACCGAAGCGCGACTGCGACGATGTCTTTAAAGGCGCGTCTATGATGTGCTCTTTTTACATGATAGTGGTGTACGCGTGCGCGTTTGTCTATGTCCTTTCTGAAAGCTAGCTAGCAGACATATACAGACAGAGAAAGAGAAGCTAGCTAGTAGACATACACAGACAAAGAAAGATTGAGAAGCTAGCTAGCTAAGGATCGATGGCGGAGGCAATTATCGGGCCTCTGGTTGGGAGGCTGCAGGAGGTGGCCGTCGGCGAGGCCCGGGCGCTGGTGGGGGTGAACGCCGACATCCACCGGCTCCGGGACAAGCTCATGTGGCTGCAGGCCTTCCTCCGCGAGGCCGACACCAGGCGCCGTGCCGTCACCGACGAAGTCACAAGGGTCTGGACGCTGCAGACGCGGGACGCCGTCTTCGACGCCGAGGACGCCCTCGATCATTACCATCTCCATGTGGACATGTCCAGGTACAACATGCATGAAAGGGCTATGCATATCTAATAATTACACTAGACAATCATAAAGAACAGTGCTTCTTTTATATTTGCTCCAGCTCCACAAATTAAAGGTTCACGAAAATCTGCTCTAATTTGTAACATGCCTATATGCATTCTGAAGGTACCCAAGGTGGATTCGTCCTACTATGATATGTCTTGAAACATTCACAATTCAAGTACCGATGAGACGCAGCCTATCTAGAAAAATTAGAGCCATCAACATGAGGCTTGATGGCATCATTGAAAACAAAGATAAATATAAGATAGAGGATTCCAATAAGAAGACAGATGTGACATGGAAACCTTCTACCTCAACAGCTATAAATTACACTCATAGAAAGTTGTAAGTGGACAGAATTACCTTTTGTACTAAACTATATTCTATAGCTGATTTCACTTATGTCATTCCTATGATAGGGAGTAAGAAATCACAAATTATGTGACAAGATCACTAGACTATATATAGATTTCTTGTCTATAAATAACTTCCCTCCTCTTGCTTTTTTTTTTAGTAAAAAAGAAATGAGGAATGAAATGCGTGAATGCCACTTTCACTTACATTTGAGAATAATTTTGCGCCTTACTTGATGGATAGAGCACAATAATTATGTTGTCTTGGTCAATGGGATAGATTGAAAAAAATCTCATTTGATTAAATTGAGCTTAAATTCCTATATAAGGATACACACCATGGCTGACACGGTGAGTGCAAATGGAGATCTTACTTTTGGGGTGGGTCATGCCTCCAATGTATTGTCTTAAGTACATTGGTATCATCTTATAGTTGGCATGATGTCGTGCCACATAGTCTTGAGACGACTTAACAGACAACTCATACAATGTGTAGTCTTTTAGGTTGTCTCGTGTTAATTCCAAACAACTGCCAGTCACGGGTTCGTAACCGCGTGGCAAGCATCATGTTGTTCGTCGAATGTCAGAAGTGTAGGTCTCCGGTGGCTCGAGTACAAAAACACAAGGGAGACATGGCGGTTTATCCTAGTTCGGGCTATCAGGGCCATACGTCCACCATTATGGTGTTCTTCACGTTCAGGAGAACCCAAACCGGTGTGTTACAATGAGAGTTTGGCAAGGGATTGTTTGCTACTATCCTACGGCTCGTTGGCTGTGAGGTTTCTTTCCAGCGAGTAAGAGAATCAGCCCTCTCTCTCGTTGGGTTGCCAGGGGATGAACACTCCTCTCTGTCCCTCTCTTGGCCGACGATTCTCCTATCCAATTGGCCTCCGAGTGTCCAATCTATCGAATGGGGTTTCTTGGTTTCACCTCTCTAGGAGACGACCCTCCCCTTATATACTAAGGAAGGTTAGGTACAAATCGGTTTTGGGAGGTTTTGGTCTATGGTCTTTGTGTGACGGAAGCAGGAGGGTGTTGCCGTTGTGTTGTCGTGCAGCTGGAGGAGCTGTGGATGTTGTCTGACATCTGATTCCCCTGACACTTGACCATCAGGGGATGTTTGCTGCAGTCCGGCCTCCATCGTGGGAACCTTCTCGAGGACTTCTCAGAGGCGGAGGTCCCCCTGCTTGGGGGCTAACGAGCGGGCCCTAGAGGCCCGCACCACAGGATGGAGCAGGTGGAGTTATCTATTCTGTAGTGTCACGCCAGTTGTGTGACACTATTGGGGAAGTGAAAGGAAGCACCCTACGCCCATCAGTTGGGCCGGCGCTACGGGATCTCTGTGTTTGTCGAGGCCACGGATGCATGATAGGTTAGCTGTTGCTCAGGACGCCCGAGCATTGGCTCAGGTCAGTGTTGGGCAAGAGTCAAGCTTGGGCTGCTGTCGCTTAGGAGCCCAGGGCTTTGGCGAGCCCTTGAGCCCTGAGCAGTGGCCGCGGCCGATGGGTATAGCCGCTGAGCCCCCGAGCATCTTTGAGAGGTCGGCTAAGCCAGTCATGAACTCTTCCCGAGGTCTTAACATAACCCTATGTTTGACTCTCGTCACCAGCTCTTTCCCACACCCCCTCCCATCGTCTCTCATCCACATCATCCAAACTCCAATGTAGCATTGGATAGGCATCAGCATAATTAACCGAAACCGAAAGAACTGGCGGTTCTGATATTGAATAGTCTAGTTTCATAAAAAGAAGGAACATTCATTTTCTACATGAAGAGCCACGAGTTCATCGGTTATGATACACATCCATACATTGATGTGCGCTCAACTTTAATTTTCACCAGCACATGGGTTCTTAAAAGGCAGCCCATCACTACTAAAAAGGATTTTCGAGAGGCCTCCATTTATCCGTAGGTAGTAGTGCTTAACTTTCATTCAATGCATGGGTCCTTGGACCCATGCCACCTCTGTATATCAATTTAGGGCACTCACAATGCAAGACTCTATCATAGTCTAAGTCTATTTATTATCTTGAAAATTGTGGACTTGGAGTCTAAATAAGACTTAGAGTCATGGTTTTTCTCTCTCTCTTTTCAATAAATATACCGCCACATCAGCAAAATACCATAAATAGGAGGGTAATAAATAGTCTTGGACTCTATGATAGAGTTTGCATTATGAGTGCCCTAGAGATAGTGTGGCGGCAGCCTTAAGATGCATGCCTCTCTGTACAGTGCATGTAGTGTAATAAGTGGTATCGCTTCTCATTTTTCTTTACAGAGTAACTTTGGCTGATCGAGGCATATATTAACTGAGAAGTGAAAAATGATTTTCATTTTTCTTAAAAAATATCGATGGGCAATTGATGGATTATACTTGGCACTATGTTTGATTGTCAACTTACTCTTCAGAGTAAACTTATACTGATACTAACCACTATATAATTATACAATTGTTGAATCTCAGGGATGATGTCCATGATTCAGATGTAGTGATATATGTGGAGGGGCACAACCAATTAGAGGATGCCCTTGTTAATAACCTAACTGAACACCAAGAGGGCAAAGAACACTATCCAGTCATGATCACTGTGTCCGGAGAAAGTGGTATTGGCAAGACAACTCTTGTGAGAGACATATACAAAAAAATGGAAAAGAAGAAAGTGTTTGATGTGCAAGCCATGGAAAGTTTTGCACCTTATTTGACTGCTCCCAACATCCTTCAACAAATTACTCAGCAACTGACAGACGACGACACAAATTGCCCTAAAGAAATGGCACAGGAAATGCTGCAAGATAAACTGAAAAATAAGAAGTACTTGCTCGTGATAGATGGTGAAGTCAGTGGTACTGAATGGAAGCACTTTCTGACCAGCATCCCAGTTGACACTAGGGGTAGCAGAGTAGTGCATATCACACAAGGTAAACCAGAAGAGCCACCTAGCAGCTACCATCATGTCACCATTCAGTTAAAAAAGCTTACAGAAGATGCTGCCATGTTATTGTTTCGTCAGAGGCTACCTAAGGAACTGCAAGATAAAAACCTTAAAAAGTACCAAAAAAGTATTTTTAAAATCACCCAAGGGTTGCCTTTGGCGGCTGTTCTTTTATCAGGTCTTGTGCAAACCAAGGAGTTCCCAAGGGAGTGGATGAAGGTTTTTCACTACCTTAAGTCCAAGCCATCAGCGAATCTTGAAAGCATGCTGTCAGTTTGCTTTGATGATCTTCCACATGAGCTAAAATGTTGCTTCCTCTACTTTGCTGCATTGCCAACCAACACTACAATTGAGGCACGTAGCTTGGTATTTATGTGGGTTGCAGAGGGATTTCTAAGTTCAAAGGGTGGGAAGACAATGGAGAAGATTGGCTACATCTATCTATCTGAGTTGATTGATCGAAATCTTGTCAACCGAGCAAAAATGGATGATGATTCCAGTTTCGGAAGTATGGCTGTCACAATCCAAAACAAAGTCCATGACTTTTTGCAGATAGAAGCACATGAAGCAAGCTTCGTGGAGGTCCATAGCCACGATGATATCCCTACATTAACTAGTGCTCGCCGCCTCTCTCTGCAGAATTACACTGACAAATATGCTGTCCTCGCCCATCCATTGCCAAAGCTACGATCCATCTTCTCTCAGTATGAGCAAGAGCCCAATAAAGGAGACCAGGGGCACAGGTCCAAAGGAAGTCGTGCATATATGTTTGATTTATCTCAACGAAGGGCAATCTCTAAGATGAAGAAAGACATCAGATCTCACATAAAGGAATTGTTTCATGGATCTGAGTTTCTCCGTGTCATCAATCTACAAGGCATTGAGATCGGTGAGACTTTGACAAGTGCAATTGGCAACGTTGTGCACTTGCAGTACCTTGGCATCACATCATGTTCACTGAAATATATCCCATGGTCCATCGGAAGACTCACTAGCCTTCAGACATTGGATGTGAGGGAAACTAATGTCCGAGAACTCCCAAGGTCCTTCTGGATGATCAAGACCCTGAGGCATGTCCTAGGTTTTGTCCTCAAACTGCCCAAGCAAATTGGCAACTTGAAGCAGCTGGAAACACTTGATTCCATAGATCTTGAACAAGTTTCAGATGAGCTGACTTTGGAGGGGACGCTAGGAGAGATGATCCATCTTGAGTTCTTGTCGATCTGGCATATCTCACATGTCAACGTGAAAGCTCTTTCTGGTGCTCTAGAGAAACTTGAGAGCCTTAGGACCCTGATCTTAGAAGGTAAAATTATTCCTTCTAATGTCTTCACCACCAATTCCCTCCGGCGCGTCAAGTTTATGTTCCTGAGTGGGGATCTGCTACATTCATCTGATATAGGTGGTAGAGAACCCTTATGTCTCCCTAATCTCATCATGCTTTCTCTGGAGAAAACATATGTGACACAGGAATTCATTAGCAAGCTGTCTGACCTGCCATTTCTCGCCATCCTTGCTTTGTACCCTGGCTCATACAAGGACAAGGGACTTGTATTTGCTTCATCCAAATTTCCGCGCCTCAAGAAGATCAAGGTGATTGACGTGGAAGTGCTGGAGAGGGTCGAAGTTGCCGTGCGCATGGTTCCTGAGCTCAAAGAATTGGAAATTCACTCCCACTTCACAGGTTGTTACCATGATATTGACCTGGGTAATGGCAAGAAACGTTCTCAAAAGACAAGGATAGTGGTTGATCTTAAGAAAGAGAATAATGCTGTTCATGAAGAAAATGCCGATCTTACTGGATGGTGGATGATATTCTCATGACTCATGACAAGGTAAAATTGGCACCCACTGCAACCGTGCAAATTAAAGTATAGATTAAGATGTCATCATTCCTATGAGTTACGTGCTTGTACATAGCCATTGTGTATGGGGTATTGTGTGTTCCGCATGCACTCTCTTAAATATGTTGTGTTGTTCGTGTTGAATAATGATTGTAATTTGTAAATATTTGGATGACATTGTTGTTGTCGGTGTTGTTCTATGTACAAACTTATATGTAATAATGTGGCAAAATTCATGACCCTTACACCGCCACGAGCCCATATACATAAATGTGTGCTACTATAATAAAAATGCAGTGAATGTTTACCTGCAGAACAGCAGCTAAGCATCAAGAATATTGAAAGGACCTCGATCTCCACGAAGGGAAATCCACAGATTCGCGGTGTAATATGACAGTCCACTCCATCATATTACCCAAATTTCAGTCGAATATCATATCAATATAAAAGATTGCAAATAGTAAGGTTTACAATAATTTATTGGAAAAAGTCTACTTAACCCCCCAACCTATTAGGGGTGGTCTACTTCACCCCCAAACTATGAAACCATCTACTTTACTACCTGAACTTTCCATAAACCATCTATTTTACCCCCCAGGAGGTCTCTCACCGTGGTTTTACTACAGTAACATCGGTTTTGTCTTTTTTTATTTATTTTTGCTGAATTTTTGTAAAAAATCATAGTAAATCACAGAAAAATCATAAATTAAAAAATTAATTTTTTTGGACTCCACATGAGTAGATCTACACATTAAATATATAATATAATATATAATATAATATATAATATGGTATGCTTTAGTACAAAGTTTTTGTTGTAGCTTTACAGTGAACAAATCAAAATTTTTTACAACAAAAAATTTGTACTAAAACATACTATATTATATGTTCATTGTGTAGATCTACTCATGTAGAGTCCAACAAAATTAGATTTTCTAATTTATGATTTTTTGTGATTTATTATAATTTTTAAAGATTCAGCAAAAATAAATAAAAAAGACAAAACCGCTGCTGTAGCAAAACCATAAGGAGAAACCGCCTGGGGGGTAAAATAGACGGTTTTAGAAAGTTCAGGGGTAAAGTAGACAGTTTCATAGTTTGGAGGTGAAGTAGGCCACCCCTAATAGGTTGGGGGGTTAAGTAGACTTTTTCCATAATTTATTACATCACCACTTGGCAGAATCACTTGGAACATGAAACATCCAGAACAGCTATGATAGACAGAAGCGTAACATCATCTCCTCCAGAACTTGAGCGCAGAACGAGAGTCCTAATCCTCCCAGTCGTCACCCTCGTAGTCATACTCGGACTCATCACCTGCTAAACAATTATCAGTACGATTTGTACTGGCCACTAGCTCCCACCCTATGCTTTTGCATTGCTTTGTGGTAAGTGGAATGCAATGGTTATAACAAGAGGCCTATCTCTGGCTGTGGTTTTCCTATGCATGTATCATCAAGTTTTAATATAATAGTTTGTCAAGTTTTATCCCAATCTCATCCACACATTCTCCCATCCCAATCACACACCTCTCACCTCACCTCACTCTCTGGTCAGTAGTCTCGACTCCCTCTCGAGCCTGTCTCATCGGCCCACGGCCGAAAGGTAATAACACACAAGGGGGAGAAAAGAAGACTCATCTCTCTAGTCTAGTGAAGCAGAACACAGGAAAGGTCCATTGCCGACAATTCGGTACATGTATCGATCGATCAACCATACACTCTACATAGGTTTCACATACCCACAAGATAGCCATCATCGATGTTGATCATCATCTAGGCAGATTCTGGCTGCCTGCTAGCCTATTACGATGCCACCCTACCACTCAGCCCTGGGCCACCCCGGGTAGAAACCGGTACGCTGAGACTGTGAGACATAGTACCGGGCCTCCAGAGGTCACTATGCTGTCTTAGGAGGGTGTGGGTCCCAATGCCCGTTCCTCCCTACACTATCCGCTAACAACCTAGCGGTAGTGGCACCGTCCTACCTAGTGGTTCGGCCGTCTTCCCCCATAGGAAGCGAGTAGGACACAAGGGATTCCCATGATCCGGTTACCAGAACTATCAGTCCTTAGGCTTGACCAAGCAGGATATCTTCTCATGGGATGTTCACACCCCGTGCCATCACAGCACCTCCTTCCCGGTGTTTAGCTCCACAAAGGCTTTGCACCCTGGGATCACCTCACATCAGATTTACCTGCCATAGGTATCTCTCATCGGGATGCCTAGGTCGCACCTCCTGGCAAGACTTGCCAAAAGACTCATCGTGTATTCCTGCTCGGTCGACTCAACCCTCACCACACAGCCAAGACACACGCACCACTCTCCACAGTGGTCAAGTCCGGCACCTCGTGCCTTAATCCAGGTTCTCATATTCCACCACGCGTCATATCATAGATATAAAGCATAGTAGAAGTAAGGTAGCAGCAATAAGCAAAATGCATGCGTCTATCCAAACAGCGGGTGAGCAGGGTAATGGTTACGACAAGGTAAAAGTCATCAGCAGTTCTAATATGCAACCTATCACAGTGTAAATTGCATAAAAGTAAAGCACTAGCAGATATAATATTATGGCATGCGTAATGGGATCTACAAGATTGGGTAGGACATGGCACCTTCAATGTCGTCACCGAGCTCCTCCTCGTACTTGTGGCCTCCCTCATCAAGCTGGTCCTCCTCCGGGTCTGAAATCGAAAATGTAATAGTCGCGTTAACTACTCCTATAGAATATCACAAAGAACCAAATGAAAAATGAGAGATCCAAATACACTCAATCATAAGCCTATGACGCAGAGCTCGGATTTAGAAGAATTTGGACTCTTGGTTCATAATTTTCTGAGTTCATATGAATTAGTTGCGAATTTCTAAAGTTTAAATCATTATTTGGAAAAGAAAAAGGGAGAGAGAAACAGGGTTGCCATGTGTCACCTGCTGGTTGGCTCGTGCGACAACAGAGAATGACACGTGGGTCCAAGAGTCCACAGTCACTGACAGGTGGGACCGGTCAATGAAACTGGGCCCAGTACGGGCCTCGATGGGCCGGGTCAGGTCCAGATATGGGCCAAGTTGGGCCGGGCTAGGCCAGCTCGACCCAGACACGTGTCAGGCTCTGGTTGAGCCACATGGCGGTGTGAGCTCTGAATCGGGCCGTGCTGCACCAGCACTGGTCCACCGTGGACTTACCTGCGCGGTGCATAGACCGCAGTCCTAGCTCACGGTGAACCGGGTCCATCTCTCCTTTCTTCCTCTTGGTCCATGGAGGACAGGGTTCACGGGCTTGTCCTTTCGGGGCTAGTGGGTCCATAGGCTCTGGTGAACTAATTACTGTGGTCCACGGACCGCAGAGCAGGTCCATGATGGACCGCATCCGCCCACATCCTTCCTTTCACGGTCCAAGGTGGACCAGGTCCGGCAGCGGCCATTCCCCTCCTCCCCTTTCTCCTATCTCACGGCGGCGCTCTGGCCGCCAACGAGCCCGCGCGCTCGCGCGTTCTAGTGAGCCCGCATGATGTTTTGGGGTGTCAAGAGCTTCGCAGGGTCACGGTGAAGGTGATGGCGGGGTCACGGTGAGGTGTTGATGCCGAGGGTGACCGGCGGGCATGGCGTGGCGGCGCCCGGTTGCTCGGCTGTAGCAGCGCGGCATGGCGGGGTGTCAGGGGTGTCCTCGCAACGCACAACGGCCACGTGGGGCTCAGGCGAGGGAGCCGAGGACATCATGGTGGCTCGCATGGTGCCTGGTGTGGCTATCCGCGGCGGAGGCGGCATGCCGGCGATGGAGGCCACTGGAAGGTGGCTAAGGACTCTGAAACGTGCCCCCATCTTCTAGGCGGCCGTGTGCGCGAGGTCAAGGCGGTGCTCTAAGGCCACGTCTCACGCAACGAGGTGGCCGGAGCGGTGGCGGGAGCGCGTGCCACGGCGATGCTCTGGAGCATGACGCCGCGACGACGAGGTGGGTCCGTTGGTACTACGGGCTTCGGTAGGGCCATCGACTACGGCTATCTGCGTTCCAAGATGTGGCGGACATGTTCCCAGGGGCGGCTCCTCCTCTTCGGGTTCCGTTTGGCTAGAACATGGCCTCGCCATGGGGTGGTTTTGCCATGGCGAGCTTCTAGGGCGGCAGTGTCCATGCCATTATTCACCATCGCCGTGGAGTCAATTAGGCTCGGCTGGTCCGTGCCTGTGCGTGTGTGAGTGTATCATGAGCCGGAGATGGCTCTGCCCTTGCACCCCATGGCGTGGGACGTGGTGGCGTTCGCAGCAAGTCCGATGATCGAAGTTGGGGAAGAAGGCGAGGCTCACCTTCGGTGGCGGCGTAGAAAGGCTGGCGGTGCAGGGAGAGGAGGGACAGAGGCGAGGCGAGGCCATGCAATGCCGAGCTGGGGCGTTGGCGTCATCGGGGCGCTGGGGTCTTCTCCGGTGAGCTCCGGCGGCATCGGCGTCCTCCGGCAGCCGCGTGCTCCCTCCCTTCTAACTTCTTCTCCTCCTTTCTTCCCCTCTTCTTGTTCGGGGTGGCGTGGTTGTGCCGCAACGTGGTGGTGAGGCAAGCTGGAGCGCTAGGGCACCAGGGTGCCCTTCTTATAGGCGGCAACAGCTATGGTGATTGGGCAGACGGTGGATGGGCAGGAGAGGTCGATCGGAGGGTCGGGGAGTGCTGGGGCGAGGGTTTTGGTGTCACGACAAGCTCCGATTCGAACGGCGAGTTCGAATTTTTGGCTCCTTGGTCAGAAAAGTGGGAGACCGAGAACAGGTTCATGGCTCGGCCATGGCTGCGGCAGGGGCTCACGCCACGGTCACGCACCGTTTGTGACCCTATCGGGCCGTGGTCACCCACGTGGTGTGCATCAAAGCGCTTGGCGTGGTTGGTGGCGAATTGGGAGGTGGAGAGCGGCTGGGGCTTCCTTGGCCACGACGGTGCCCTGCTCCATGCCAAACAGAGGAGGGGACCGGGGAAAAGAGGAAGGGGGTGATCGGTGTCTACGGCGCCATCCTGTCATCTTGTGGGGGCGGGCGGACTGCGGCGCGGGGGTAGGCCGCCTGGTGGGCCGCGTGCGTGAGCGGGGCTGGTCCGTGAAGATGCACGAGTGCGGTTGCGAGGCAGTCCGGGGAAACTGGGCCGGTTTACAGGCGCGCGCGCGGGCGGTTAGCAGGCCGAGCTGGGCTGGCTTGGTCAGCCTGGCCAAAATGGCAGTTTGCCATTATCTTTTATTCTTTTTCTTTTCTATTTCTTTTCTTTCTTCTTTATACTAAGCCATGACCTAATCTTGTGCCAACATGCTTGTCACACTTGTGTACACCCTTGGGGGTCCACTAGGGTCACTAGGGTTTTAGGAATCATGTCCGAGGGTTGGCACATTTATAAGTTTATTACTTATAAATCATTGTTGATTTTATTACAATACATAAAATCAAATAAGATCCAAATCACATGTGATATGAGAATGCAATGCTCATACATGCTATGTAGGATCTACTTGTGCATGACTAGGTGGTTTCCTACATGTCACTCATCAAACATGGGATATTTGGAAAAAGTTTTTGTTGGTTGTGATTTTTGGTGTTTGAGAATTTTAGGGTTGTTACAAATATGAAGTTGAACATTTGTTATAATTATTTTTAAATAAAAAATTATATATGTAGTTTAATTTGCATAACTTTGGATAAATTTCTTTGTGGGGCTTCCCTTTGAACAGCTGGCTGGTTTATGCTACAGAGGTTGAGCTTACGCTACTTCAAAACATCAAAAGAACACACTCCTAAATCACAATGGTATGCCCACAACCATGGGTTTAAGAGAGATTAGAATGTGGTAGTGAACACCTATCTATATGTTTAGGGTGTGAAGAGGATGGTAGCTATTTGAAAAAGTGTAGAGGTGCACATCACCAGCCACCAGGAGATCTGCCCAAGTGCCATGCATGCGCACTGGATCATAGGGTCAGAGGTGGGTGTTCGGTCTAGACCTTAAATTCAGGCCAGGAACTTGGGTTTAAAAAAAAGGGTCTTTGGAAAATAGGAACCGAAGTTTTGCTAAGGGAAATCAGGGACCGACGATCTAGTTACGGTTCGGTCTTGGGTGCAAAAGACCAAAACAGAGAAAACTGATCTCGTCTCACAATCTAGCCAGGTGAAAGTCCGGGAAGCGTGAGATTGATGAATGGGGGAGAGAGATTGGGGAATATGGAGAAGGCCGATGGGGATAGTGGCTGCTTCGATTCTGGCCATCGATGTCGCAATGGTGGTCGGCGTCCTCGCGCCCAGCGTCGTGGCGCGTGTGGCAGCTGCGATGCCTCTCAGCAGCCGCGGAGGAGCGACATCATCAGGCGGCGAGCAGGGGCAGCGCTCACGCAACGCGCATGTGGGGCGACGGCGGCGACGCTTGCGGCCGGGTGGCTCTGTGGCTGGGCCTATTTCCGTGCGTGGGTGATATGAAGGCCTGCTGGTGATAGAATGGCTGAGCACTTAAACGTGGGCTATTGGGCTTCATGGATCTCAAAATTAGACTATGAGCCAACGGAGTACAAGTTCAGTAATTTGGGTACCCGAGATCCAACCGGAATGTGAAGCGAATTAAAGACCAACGGCCGAACTTTTGGTCTTTTCGAGTTCGTTCTCCCCATTATTCGGAAGATACTCTGTATGCCATCCAGAGTTCCAAACACACGGGATCGTATTTGGGCTCCAAATGTCGTGGCCACTCAACACACATCCAAGTTCTGTGGCAAAGCCAGATCATATGGTCACCGGGGTCGGTACTTACCGTCACCTTCTTGTATTGGACCAAATACTCCACTCCTAGCTAGTTCCAAATGCATAACTTATTTCACAGTCTCATTTCTCATTGCATAACTTGTACCACAGGAATCTTTTACCTCATCAAACCATACAGGCAATGGTCACACAAATCGTCTACTGATTTCTAAATCACCATTCCTAGATCCAAACCAGCCCCTGTCTAACTGCCAAACCAAAGGAAGTCAGCAACTTTGCACCCAAAATGGAAGCTAAATAAATATAAATAAATAAATTTAAACAACAACAGGACAAGTATTTGCAGTTCACATCATATCTATGACACTATAACCAGAAAGTTCTAAAACAGGTTCAGCCCAACCCTAAAACCGTTCTATCAGCAGGCAACTCTTATTAAGCAACAAATCCAGTGCCAATTCCAAAACAAGGAGTCATTACAAAAGCCTCATGCCTATTCTACAAATCTTTCTAGTCATGACCATTGGTCCTGCTTCTCTTGCAGCAGGGAGTCATGTACAAAAAGTTAGCACAAGGTGCTGCCTCTATAGCCCAATGAATGCCATGCCACCATTTAGTCATTGCCGATGAGCAAACGAAGTCTGCTGCACCTACACTGGTGGGAAGTACCCCATGCCTGCTGATGACTGGAAGAATCCTGCTGATGTGGGTGATTGCTGAGGTGCCTGAGGAGACCACCACTGTTGCTGCTGGGGTTGGTTCTGAGCCAGTGGAAGCAGAGGTGGAGGTGGTGCACCACTTGGTCCTGGAAAAACTGCCGGCATAATGTTGGACATTGGAGGTGGAGGTGGGATAGAGCCGGCCATCATCCCAAAAGGTCCCATTCCCATCATTCCTCCATTACTTTGACCAAATTGTTGCAGAAGCGGTGGCAAAAGAGATGGCAATGGCGGTGGAGGTGGTGCAAATGGACCTAGTGCTTGGTTGATCTGCACAGGTGGTTGAGTAGGCACTGATCCAATCTGTTGTTGCATCTGTGGCACTTGCACAGAAAAGGAAGGACCACCCATGTCACTTCTGGTTTTCCCAAGCCTAAGCCTCTTTTCAATCTGGAAGCTCGGTGGTCCTCTAGAGAGTTCTCCAGAAGGCGATCCACTATTCATGGAAGATAGTGAAGCGCCATGTTCAGCAACAAATTCTGAGAGAATGGAGGTCAGAACCTCCACAGGTGCTGACAAAGATGCCAGCTTATCTGTCATTGCTGCTGCCATTCTCTTGGTCTCATCTCCCACTGAACTGACTGCAGGGGCAAGTGAGGTTGCTGGATTTATTGACTGCAACAGAGGAGACATCAGCCTTACTCTAGAACCCTGTATCATAGTAGATGTTTGTTCTGTTGGGGTAATCATTAGCAGACTAGAACTAGATTCTGTGCCATTTGCCACAATGGCACCAACAAATCGTTGCCTAAGTTGAATGGCATGTTGAGCCTCTGCTCGAGCAACCTGTTATGGAAATCGGAAAAGGGATTACCGATAATATCACAATATAGCTAAAAGATTATTACACCATAGAAACATCGACTAGAATCAAGACTTGCATGTCGGCATCACCTGAGGCACAAAATCTTGACAATTAGCACATGCCCAATAAAACAGAGAAATGCAAAGGCTAGACTTGAAGGATGTGAAGACCACTCTCAATATTTGGTCAAACATTTCAAGTTGCTATGGAAGCAGTCTTAGGTGGGCTTTTACAATATAAGAGGCTTAATCTCAAGGTGCTAAGGAAGAACTCTAGGTGGGTTTTCTCAACATAACAAACTTAAGTGTACTAATAAATAAATAGTTCAAGTGAGCACGATAATCAATAAACAGTTTTAAGTGAATATGGATTTGGCCAGGTAGGAATCAGAGCTGGTAAGAGACATACTTGTGTAGATGCCATTTATGATTTATGAAAACAAGAATTCAGTTGTGAATGACTGGATTAGGTCTCTCTACTTGAAGTTCTACACGTATCCTCTAATAGTACCCACTTTCATAGCTGTGGACGAACATAATTTTGAAAGGAACAACAACAAATGAAAAGCGGATGATGCTTAGGCGTCGCTGTCTCCGTCCAGAAGCCAACAGTTTCCTAATGATAGCAGGACCAAGGTGTTTTATTTGAATGTACGCGGTCTTAATGACCGTGCGCGTCGCGACATCGTCAGAGAGTTTATTTTGCGTGAGAGGCCTCTGCTTGTTTGCCTCCAAGAGACTAAGCTTGATGTAGTATGTGCAACTCTAGCTAATGAAACGCTAGGCTCCGATTTCGACTATGCCTACTTGCCAGCTCTTGGCACAGCGGGGGGTGTCCAGCTGGGCTGGCGCCATGGGCGCGTGCTTGTAACAAACATCACCGTTGCCCGGTTCTCCATCTTCGCGAAGGTGGCGCTGGAATCGGAAGCGGGAGGCAGCTTCTGGCTGTCGGTGGTCTACGGCCCGCAGCAGGACCAGGAAAAGATTGAATTCCTGGATGAGCTGCTCAACCTTCGGAGCGGGGCTGATGGGCCGTGGTGCTTGTGAGGGGATTTCAACATGATCCGCCGCGCCGAAGACAAGAACAACTCCAGACTTGACAGGCGCGCCATGGCCAGATTCAGATCGTTCGTCAACAGGGCGATGCTGGAAGAAATTAGTCTTCTGGAGCGACGGTTCACTTGGTCCAGTGGCACGGACACGCCAACGCTTGAGCGTTTGGACAGGGTTTTTGTCACAGCAGATTGGCTTGCTGCCTTCCCCAACCACCTTCTGAAGCCCCTGTCCTCAGACTGCTCAGATCACTGTCCCCTGCTGCTCCAGCTCGACGTTCTACGCGGAGCCAAGCGGCGGTTCCGGTTCGAGGCGTTCTGGACGAAGTTGAATGGCTTCAATGACGTTGTCAAGGCAGCCTGGAGTCCCACCCCGGCCCAGGCCGACCCTTGCCGGGTGCTGGATCACAAGTTCAGGAACGTCGCCAGGGAGTTGCGGCGTTGGAGCAACGCGCAGGTGGGCGGCTTTAGGCTGCAGCTTGCGCTGGCCAGGGAGGCCATACTCGCGTATGACACGGCAATGGAAACTCGGCAGCTTCTGCCAAGCGAGGCTTGCGAGCGTCGGGCACTCAAGATGCGAGTGCTTGGCCTTGCGTCTTTTGCCAGGAGTGTGGCGCGTCAGCGGGCGCGCGTGCTCTACTTACGTGAGGGGGACGCAAACACCAAGTTCTATCATCTCCAGGCATGTCACAGAAACCGCCGTGCGCGCATTGATAGCCTCGACGCCAATGGAATGCAATTGGTCGACGATCAGGACAAGGCTTCTGCCCTGTACGACTACTTCAATGGGGTTTTGGGCACGAACTTCGACCGCTCAAGACGTTTCGACCTCCAGGCGCTTGGCCTCCCGGTGGAGTACCTCCGTGATCTGGAGCGCTTCTTCACAGAGGAAGAGGTGTGGGCTGTTGTTCAGCAGTTACCCAGTGACAAAGCGCCGGGGCCGGATGGCTTCACGGGTCCTTTCTATAAGCGATGCTGGCACATCATTAAGGGAGACGTGATGCATGCAATCAACGCCTTTTGGGCACAGGACGCCCGGAGCTTCCATCACCTGAATGAGGCCTACATGATTTTACTGAGAAAAAAAGAGCACCCGGCCGAGATCAGGGACTATCGGCCTATCAGCTTGATCCACAGCTTTGGTAAATTGGTCACCAAGTGCTTGGCTACAAGGCTGGCAACGGTAATGCATAGACTAGTGCAGCCTAATCAGAGTGCGTTCATTCATGGAAGAAGCATCCATGATAATTTCAGATCGGTTCAACTAAACTGCAAAGCAATACACAAGGCCCGTCAGCCATGTGTGCTACTCAAGATCGACATCGCAAAGGCGTTCGACAGTGTCGCTTGGTGCTTTATACTGGAGGTTCTGGAGCACATGGGCTTCCAACGGAGGTGGAGGAATTGGGTAGCGATGGTGCTAGCCTCTTCAAGCACCAGGATCCTGCTCAATGGTTGGCCGGGTCGTCGCATTTGCCATGCACGTGGACTACGGCAGGGTGACCCGTTGTCACCTTTGCTGTTCGTCCTTGCGATGGAGGTGCTTAACAGATGCTTCACCTGGGCGGAGGAACAGGGGTTACTATCGCCAATCCCGGCGCTTGACGGAGCACGGGTGAGCCTCTATGCTGATGACGTTGTTATATTCATCTCGCCGGTGGGGACGGATCTACAGGCGATCAAGGCCATCCTACACTTCTTCGGTTTGGCTTCAGGGCTTTTCTCAAACCTGGACAAAAGCGTGGTCACACCAATGCATTGCACCGAGATGAATTTGTAGTGCGTTCAGGAGATTCTGGCATGCCGTGTGGTGGAGTTCCCGGTACGTTACCTGGGGATACCGCTTTCCATGTTCCGGCTGAAGCGCGCGGATGAGCAAGCTCTTGTGGACAAGGTGGCGGCCCGTATACCAGCTTGGAAAGGAGGTTTACTCAATGTGGCGGGCCGCACGGAGCTGGCCAAGGCCACGCTGTCTGCCATTCCAGTGCATACGACCATTGCGCTTGTGCTTTCACCTTGGGCCATAGAGGCGATCAACAAGCTCCGGCGTGCCTTCATCTGGACGGGCGGGGCAGCGGTTGCTGGCGGCAAGTGCAAGGTGGCTTGGCCCAAGGTTTGCCTACCCAAGGGGTTGGGCGGCTTGGGCATCTCGGACTTGCGTCGCGCGGGAATCGCCTTCAGAGCCCGTTGGATATGGCAAGATAGGCGGCAGGGTCGAGCACCGAGGACAACGGAGCGTGCGGCTCTAGCTCTTGCCCACGCGGCCATGCACATCACTGTTGGAAACGGTGAGTCCGTGTTCTTCTGGACGGACCGGTGGCTAGATGGGATGAGTATCTAGCACTCTGCGCCGGCTGTCTTCGCTGCAGTCAGGCCGAGGAAGAGGAGAGCCACGGTTGCCGAGGCCTTGCCGGGGTGCGCCTGGTCGGAACACCTTGCGGGGGCGGCGTCCATGCAGCTCATCGTCGAGGTGTCCGCCCTCTATGACGCTCTCAGCCAGGTGCAACTCCACCACCGCCCCGACACGTTCTCTTGGACGCTCTCCGCGGACTCCGACTACTCGGCCGCCTCAGCTTATGGGGCAATGTTCTTCAGTGCAACCATTCCGCTGCGCGCGAAGGAAATCTGGAAGACCGCCGCGCCGCCGAAAGTTCGCTTCTTCTTCTGGCTGGTCTTGCATGGCCGATGCTGGACGGCCGACCGGCGTTTTCAGCACGGTTTGCAGGATTCCAACACCTGCATCCTTTGTGACCAAGTTTGTGAGACGTTGCGTCTACAGCAGGGAGGTTTGGCACCTGTGCTTCACCGCCCTTGGCCTGCATGGCCTCACTGTGAGCTTCGACGACCAGGCCATACAATGGTGGCTGCGTACCAGGAAGTTGGTCCCGAGACCTCTCAGAAAAGGTTTCGACTCGCTTGTCTTTCGGTTGGTTGGTTGTGGAAGGAGCGCAACGGAAGAATGTTCGATGGAGTTTCCACTCAGGCAGGGCGACTGGCACCGGCGATCCAGGAGGAAGCGGAGCTTTGGTGTGCCGCGGGCAATCGGCGACTCGCCTCGCTTCTAGCCGGATGACTTTGTGCCGCTGTAGGGGAGCATTTTCGTTTCGATGTAGTACCTCTTGAGTTTGGAGTGGAGGGGTGAGGCTCTTCTTTTCTTCGTCTTGGTAACCAAGGTTACCGGACTGTTTGTTGTTGTCTCGGGTTGGACTCTACTCGCGCTTAATGAAATACGCGTCCGGGACGGGCGTGCTTGAGAAAAAAAAAACAAATGAAAAGCCAACATGCATAAATAATAATTCTTACTTGCAACGGGCTGCGATGAACTTCTGACTTCGACTCCTGTTATAGAAATAAGAAAGACAATTTTGAAAACATGAGCCATATGTAACTGAGATGGAACATTTAGAAGAAAATGAAAAGTGTGCTCAAGACCTGATCGATGAGAGCTTCTTTTAATTGATTTATCAGTGATATCCTCGCCACACCTACACTTTCAAGTTGTGCAATGGACTGCTTCAGGATTGTTTCCTGTTCTTGAAGCTCAGAAATCATTGTTGAGGTGGGCTTATCACCTTATGAAAAACCATGTAGGCCAACAAAAAGCAGAACAGATAAGAATGGTGCCAAACTTTATTCAGCAGTATATATCCACAATGTTAATAACTAGTGAGCAAGATAAATCCTTGCCTTTGGTACTAGCATCGTCTATGTCTTTCTTAATCTTTCCCAGAACACTAACAGTACTCTTACATTTGTCCAAAGCTGTGTCTTCATCAAAATGTTGATCAAGCATATATTGGGTCAAACTGAAGCCAATCCTTCTCCTCTCCTCAACTTTGGTTTTCCGACTCAAAAACTTTTGCAAATACAACTGGAAGTGGGTGACAAGTGGGTCCAATTATTTATTCATCGAACAGTGGCTCGTATATGGGATTAAAACATTTTACAGTAACTCTAAATACTTTCTTGGGAGTAAGAAAGTTTCTTCGACGCGTGGATTGTTTTGTAGGATTTTGGTTCCGTTTCTGCTGTTGCCAAACTGTCAAACTTCCGGCGGCAGGCGTCCGACAAGACAAAGCGACGATCCCAGTCCAATTCGGTGGGCTGGCGGCCCGGCCCACTCGACAATGCACGGCCACCGTTTCCTTCCTACTCCGGGGCCCTTGCGGCGGCGTTGCCGCGTAGGGTTGCTTTGCCGCCGCCTCCGCTCGCTTCCCGCGAAACGCCAGCCCAAAAATTCCCCCTCCGAAATCCTTCCCGCGGGCGGCGGCGGCGGCGGAGGAACTCGCCGAGTAGGTAGGGGGTTCCCGATCCGCGTCCCCGGCCGGTTCCCACTCCCCACCAGGCGAGCGAGGGGGCATGGCGCCGCTGTCGTGGCGGCACCACACCCTGCTGCAGGCGCTGCTCCACCGCGGGCCCCTCTCCGAGCGCGACTTCCACGCCGTCTTCGCCGGCGTCTCCGGCAAGGATCCCGGTACGACCGCCGTCTGCTTCGCTCTCTTCTCTCCGCCTCTCGGTCTCTTCTCTGTACGCGCCGCCAGAGCCCGACAAGCATTCGAAGAAATGCGTCTCTGCCGCTGCCGTACCTGTTTCTCCACTCTCCCATGCCGTATCTCGATCTGTCCACTACAAGGAAAAATAATGTCTTCTGTATCTCTACTCTTCCATTACAGATTTCCTGTTTGTCAGGGAAAACAGTGCTAGATTGGTCTCCATCTGATTTTGGCAAGCAATGCTCCTGTGTACAAAACCTGATGTTGCTTGTATTCCATTTTCTCGTTCTTTGCCTCAAAAGAAGTTTGCCTTTCTGAATATTGTTAGCATCTTGTGTAGGCATTATTTTCCCTTTTCTTTGTTGGCCTAAGTCATCATTCCTTAGTTAAGTTGGCCTCTTTTTTTACTTGCTCATGCTCCTCACAACATAAATTCATTACAAGTGAATGCTGTATCTTGAACAAACAATTTAGTGGAAATTTGTTTCTGATCCAGCAGTAGCTACACTTTCTCACCTAAGGTAGATCTATGATTTTTTTACCATTTGCTTGCTATCACTTCAAAAGTATTGCTACTCCATAAAAAAAACAGTGAATTCAGAGTTGCATTATATGATTGTCTGAAACAATGGTCTTGATTCCACATGGGATTTGAATCATTAGGCCCAACTGATGCCTCGTCGCCTAGTTGGCTGAATCATATATTTAGCACCAGTTTTACAGAAGAGTTGATAGCTTCTCTTGATTCATTTGTCCAAATGTCTACTCTCCAATCACTTATTTCGTATCATACCTTGCAGCCACTCATCAACAACTCTTCAATGATACACTTCTCAAGATCAACAAGGAGCTCGCCTTTTGCAGTTTGAGCTGAGGGCATGCATAAACCAATATGATGGAACAGTTTATTACGGAGTGGTTAATAACGTTGTTGATGAAGAATCTAAGCTTGGAACAAAGTATTCTGTGCCCCAGATTGCATTCTACAAGGGACTGGTATGCCATACCTGGCCTTGCATACCTCAGTCTGACACTACTTATGCTGTGTTGGTCTTTCACATGTATTGATGTAACTAATGATTACTGCGGCAGTTAGAAGCAATAGTTCAGGAAGCTGGAAGTGATGGGTGCATAAGCAGTATCGACGCTCTCAATGTCCGGCTTGGATAACCAGGTTAGCTATATAGTAATTCTGGGAACATGATTTGTTGGTTTTCATATATCAACATGCGCTGGCCATGTGCAGAGTGTAGCTCATAATACTTAGACTTACAGGCATTTAAGTGATCATATTATAGTTTCATATATTTTACAGTTATCATGTCATCAACGGTATCACCTTTTAGTATTTCTATGGCATGGCATAGCAGCACTGTTATATCTACTGATTGACAGTTTAATGTTGATTGCAATGTGGCGTCATGAGTTATTTGTTGTTCTGTTCCCAGGTTGTAATTGTAGATGGTTCACAGGACAGCCAATCTCGCCTTCCTAGTTCAATAAAGAACTTCTCACTGAGCCAGAAAGAGAAAACTCTTGATGAACTGATACAGGATCGTTGGTTGTCATACACCTCCACAGGCAAGATTGGTCTGGGCACCAGATCATTTCTTGATCTCCGAAGCTGGTTTCGTGGTAATGATATCCCATCTTGTGTTGTCTGCAACGAATCTTGTATAAAGGTACTGATATGTGATTATTCTATGATTTTTAGTTGCCTTATCTTGCTTTTAATGTTGTCCATATAACCTGCAAGTTTTATTTATGTTAAACAACAGGCCTCAAGTTGTCCTAATGAGGGGATGCAATGTTAGGATTCATGAGTACTGCTTGAAGAAGAAATTTTCACAAAGAAAGGTAGTTGCCTAAATTATACTTCACCCTGCTAACTCATGTTGATGGTAAAGATGTAAAGTCATGGTTTGCTAATTTTTCTGCAATGTTATGTAGGCTAAAAAAGCTTGCCCTAGTTGTGGTACTGAATGGCCCTGTCAAGATGGTGAAGCTGATGGCGATGATGATGCGAATGAACCTGGGGAGGATCAAGCCTCACCAGCCAATCACTCCTCGAGGAAGAAGCGCAAGAGAGTCAAAGCTGAACTGGTGGAAGAAAATAACAATGCAGGTCCATCAACGGAGGTACCTAGGAGGTCCTTGAGAAGTAGTGCTAAAGCCGAAGCAGTAGAAGCTGCTCAAGAGGAGTCTTCTGGCTGGAGCTTCGTGTGTGCAGGGTTTCAAAGAAGGAAGAAGTAGTGATGATGAGGCTAAGGAATAATAGGGGGAGAGATTGCAAAGGCTCTTTTTGCCATGTGGATACCATAGATGTGCTGGTATCCGGTGGTACTAGATGGTCCTTTTCAAGTGGGAGGGCTGTGCTTCTAGTTCTAGTGTAATATATGCCTCAAGTTACTCTTGTTACAGACTCGTAGAGGTTATTATTTATCTTCTCGAGCTGTGATAATTTCATTCAATCTAGACCGGTAGAGCCATTCCCATATTAATACTTGTTTGGTAGTAGAGAACATCTTGGAGCACTGAAAAGCTCGAGGGCATGGGATACCGTTGCTTGCATTGTTGATTCTCGATTGAGGCATGGTGCTTTGATCGAGTCTTGAGCCTTGGTGAATCAAGAGAGCGTAATGAGAGTCTCGTGGCTCTTTGGTGCTCCAAAGTAGATTAGAGGGTGTAGTGGTAACTACTCGACAACATGTGAAAAATTCAGTTGTTTGTTGTCCATCTTTTCAAGTACTGCATTACAATTCTTGTACTTGCTTTGTGCTTTGGTCTTTGTTTGGTTGCAAGTTTTTTTTTTGTGATAAGTAGGATTTAATCTCCATGCTACTGTTCTTAGTCATAGGCCTTAGACTAAGAAATATTTTGTTAGTGCCCGAACTTGACTTAGTTTGTTGGCCCTAAGGACAAGCCCTAGTGTGATCTTTGCCGTCTTAGAACCAAACCATTCAAGAGATGAGTATAACCACACAGATTAAGGTTTGTTCTCCTCACCCCCTCTTGTGCCATTTGGTCCTGCCAATTTAAAGTATGTGTCGATCATTACTCAAACCTGAATATCTTCATTTTGGCAATCCCGGACTTTGTGGGCCTCCTCTTCTACCAATTTAATGTCCACTTTACAGTATATGCCAATCAATACTCTTGATTTCTTTTGCAGCAATGTGTGGGAGATTTTCACAGATACGCTAGGTAAGAAAGTCGCACGGTGGCGACGGGTTATGTTGATGTTGTGGTAAGGAACAGCCCCTCACCGCTGGCTTACATAGAGAGCAGGAGACCAATCGTAGTGATTTGGCCATCAGCCTAGACAGGAAAGATACAATCATTACTAACCTACCGTACAGGTCTAAACTATTATCTCTGGCCAAATCAAGAACGTTCTTTTATATATTTGTCACACAATATTATCTAGGATATTAATCTGTCTAATAAGGGTTCATGGACTAAGCAATGAAAGAAAACTTTCAAATCTCTTTTGCTTCCAAATTTCCTCAAGGAATGGCAGCCTTGTTGGGCAGAACGGATTCTATGCAAACTAGGCATCCCATGCAAACTTTTAAACTAACGATCTGGATCGCAGATGCCGATCCAATGGGGCGCATGAGAGAGGTGGAAGGAGGATTTGTAAAAGTGTGATTAAGAGCGGCGTTAAGTGCAAAATTACCCAATCTCTCCGCCTCTTGGATCAACATCCCGCGGTCCGATCATTAGTTTACAAGTTTGCACGGGATGCCTAGTTTGCATAGAACTGCACGCTTGTTGATAGCCAGTTGCACATAAAGCTTGTCATATAACTGATCCAAAAGATGAAAGTAAGCAATCCTCCATGTCTTCATGAACAACATGGTACAAAATACAACCCAAAGACCCATTATAAATCCCATGCTCATGCCGATGTTAAAAGATGCTCGCCACTTTCATGCGCTTGACCAAGGCTTGGATTTGTTACATTCATTGAGCAATTCTTCGTGAAGAGGAGGCCCACAAAGCCCAGGATTGCCAATGTACATATACCGGATCGTTGAGTGTTTGTATTTCGCGTGCCTCCAGGGATTCTTCCCCGATAAATTGTTGTATGATAAGTTGAGACAGCTCAAGAATGATAGATCCGATAAACTTGATGGTATGTTGCCACTAAAATAATTGTAGGATAGGTCAATGGATTCTAGTTTCCTTAAAGAACCAATATCGTCTGGAATCGTCCAATGAACGATTGTTAGATAGATTCAAACTCGAAGTCCCTTGAGCAAAGTTAATTCCTTTGGAATCTTTTCCAATGAAATAATTACTTGATAAATCTATCAACACGGTATGTTTTGTGAATTCATGGGTAAAGTTAAGCTCTCGATCTTTTATGAATGCTTGATATCCGCCGCTATCGTAATTATCGTAAATACGCATGAAAAACAGATGATGGTAATTATCATCATCTGTTTCATGCAGATCTGCCATGGCTCTCAACCTTGCTAGGGACGAAGGCAAAATTCCCGATATGTTGTTATGTGCTATGTCCAGGTAATGAAGTCGAGCAATCTTTGATAGCTGCCTGGGAAGGTGACCATGGAACATTCCACCTTAGGATCAACACCTCTTAAACTGGGCATTTTCTCTGCTACCCATATTGGCACACTTCCAGAGAACCTATTATACGAAAGGTCAAGAAAGCTTAAACTTGCAGCATATCGGAGGAAATGAGGAAATTCACCAGACAGATTGTTATTTCTCAAGTCCAAGATAGATAAAGAAGATGAAGACTTGTTATTTTGACAATGTGGAAAACTCCTGCTAGTTGATTGTTCTGACAGGTTTATTTCCTAGCCATTACATACGTATGATGGGATTGTGCCTGTGAAATGATTGTTGTAGAGATCCAAACTACCCAGGTAGGGAGCTATGAGATTTGCCGGTAGCTGCCCGATAAAGCATTTCCAAAGAGATCCATCCTTTGTACGAGCGGCACTTCCAATTTTGGTGGCAAAGGGCCACCGAGTTTATTTCCGACAAGTACAAATCTGTAGCGTTAGGAAGTGCCGCCGTAACCAAGGTGGCAAAACATCATTTATTTTTGTGTTTGAGATATCGAGTAATTGTATGCCCGTTTGCCATCTCAACCAAGAAGGAAACCGAGGCCCCATGTCACATGACCCAAAATATCCAAATTTTAATCTAAACCGAGGAACCCAATCACCAAAATCCAATTTCCGGGGATGTGTTTTCAATGTCCAGATATTGAAGGCTCACGAGACTAGCAAAATGTTGTTTTGAAAGCACACTGCTGAAGTTATTATTGGTGCCAAGGATCAAGCAAGTTAAATTGCTAAGTTCTCCAATCCCACCAGGTACATCACGCAGCATGTTGTGAGAAAGGTCAAGGTAACTCGAGACTCCTCATGTTTCCAATCCCGATGGTATAGAACCACCCAACATGTTCGATGAGACGTCAAGGTAACTCGTACAAACCCCATGTTTCCTATCCGCAGATGGTATGGAACCACCCAACATGTTCGATGAGAGGTCAAGATAGTTCAGACTCCCCATGTTTCCTATCCTAGATGGTATAGGACCACCCAACATGTTTGATAAGAGGTCAAGGTAACTTAGACTCCCTCATGTTTCCAATCCCACTAGGCACAGAACCAACCAACATGTTTTGTGAGAGCTTAAGGTAACTTAGACTCCTCATGTTTCCTATCCCAGATGGTATTGAACCAACCAACATGTTTGATGATAGGTCAAGGTAGCTGAGACTAGTAAGATTTCCTATCCATGCTGGTAACTGCCCTGTCAAATTCGCACCCTGCAAGTGTAGCTCATGCAGCTTGCTCCATGAACACTGCGGGCAATCTTCCTATCATGTCTGCATTGATACTGTTCTGTTCCAAATTGAGTAGCTGTATACTACATAAATTTTCCAAGGTCGCTTGGAATGACACCTGATATGGAATTCTGATCTATATACAAGACCTCAAGGGAGGACATGTTTCCTAATGCAGCAGGGATGGGCCCAAACCATCCACAGGAAGACAGATAAAGCTCCTTGATAGAAGTGACATCCCAAAACCAGCTATGTTGGAGGAACGGTGAAATGGACTGTAAGACAAATCCAAGGATCTCAAGACTTGTGAGGTTAGAATAGGAAGGAGATGTTTTGTTGTTCATGTAACAGCAAGACAGGCCGAGGGTTCTCAGATTAGGCAGCATATTAACCTTGTGCACCCAATCGCTCGCGGAGCTGAGGTCCAACCCGCTCATATCAAGGCTCTTTAGTGAAGGTAGACGCGGCAACCAATTAAGATCTGATTCGTATGGAAAAGGAAAATAATAAGGATGCTAAGATCAAGGTGCTGCAAGCGAGAAAGATTACCAAGCTGCCAAGGTATACTACCTTGATAACCAGCATTGGAGAGGTTGAGGTACCTTAGATTGTCGAGGGCACCCAAAAATGACAAAGGTTCTCTTGTGCTATAATTGAAGTCGATGTTGCTGAGATCCAAGTATCTCAGGTGTGGTAAGGCAGCGATAATGGTGGAGTTCATGATCTGACCTCCCGGTCCATGAAGGTCAAGCTTGATGACATGACCGGGGTTTGGTTGTCGCACCGAATTCTCTGCCACCACAGCAGTCTTCATCTCGCCATGAGGAGAGGAGCCCGTTAGGGTCTATGAAGCTTTCTTGAAGGAGATGAGTGCCTCGCACTCGCTTGCAACGCAGCAGCGAGCCGACACCGCCCTTGCGTGAGCAGAGGACGAGGACAGTGTCACGGAAAGGATCAAGACGAAGACTGCAGCAGCAGCTCCTTGAAGATGGAGTAGCCGAGCAATCATTTTGTGACAGCCTAACAATATTGAAGTCATGATTTTGTGCTTGATCTACCTCTCTCTCTATATATGCAAAAAAGAGTGATCGATCCCCTGTATGCACAAACGCAATACTTGCCATGCTTGACCAGCAGACACCACTAGAGGCACCAAGTCAAGTAAAGTAATCCAGCGATCGACAGCAGGTAATACTCCACTACTAGCCCATCAATCAATAACTCCCCCATGATTGTCACTTGTCAGCCAGACTGCGAGGGAGACCATCATCGGGGTCTATCGGCACAGGTAATACTCCACTACTACTCCATGTTGTTACCACTTTTTAACTATTCTTATCACTTTCTGATAAAATCAAACGTACTGTACTCAACTTTGATCAAATATACATTAAAAATATTAATATTTATGATAAATAAATATTAATATTTATGATAAATTGGGTATCACTAGACAGATTATTATCAAATCTATTTTTATAATAAATTTGTTTGGAGACACAAATATAATGTTGCTAATCTATATCTCCTATATAAACAAACCCCACTAGCTAATTATCTCAACATGCAAGCTATCAACAAGGCAATCCACTATCACATCCACTAACCAAAATTTAATGCAATTTGACAAACTAGACAATGCACCATCACATACAGTTAAAATCCACTAGCACATGCAACTATAATGTCATGTTGGCAAGACTAATTTATTCACCACGGAATCTAACAATTCGCAATTTCCGAAAGCAGCGGAGAATTTGCCTAGTACTTTTTACAAACCTGGTCAAATCTGAAAAAAAAATTGACTAGCATGAATACCATAGTGACATAGGAATAGAGTGAGTGGTAATTATTTCTGGGACCTATAATGCCACCATGTTGTGTGGCCCACGGCAATTTTTGTGACTTCTTGTCTCAATCAATCGGAATTCATCGCGACATATTGGCGCATGTTAGGCCTTGTTTAGATTCCAGATTTTACTTCCAAATTCCACTATGCAGAATTCCTATTCCCCATCACATCAAAATGTTTACATATGCATGGAGTACTAAATGTAGATGAAATCAAAAACTAATTGCACAGTTTTATTGTACTTTGCAGACGAACATTTTGAGACTAATTAATCAAGATTTGACAAATATTACCACAAAACAACGAATTCTTCTGAGTGCTCGCGGGAGCTTGTGCAAACTTTGTTCACCCGAATCGGGGGGATCTAAACGAGGCCTTAGTTGTTGGTTGCCTGATCCATAGCTCTTAGTCATTTTTTTAATGTTGTGGCCTCTCTCTCCTAACTAATTTCTACATGACTACTTCTCACTCTACCAAAAGCAATCATCATCAAGCGAGATAAACAAGTTTAAAAACACTATCTTCAAAGACGAGATGACTTAAATTCAGAAAAAGGCTTCTTAAAGCAGCTTGGGAAATGATGTGCATGCCAAAGGAAGATGGTGGTCTAGGGGTGACTAACTTGAAATCTCACAATTTTCCAGAAAAACTTGAAATCTCACAACGAAGCCTTTAATGATGAAAACTTCATAAATTTAAAAGTAAGTTGGACATCCCTGTTAGTCTTAGGTTTTATCAATTAGCCAAAACCAAACTAGGAACTTTCAATCTTTTGTGCGAATATTAATTGGGGGGACTCTACCCAAATGGAAATTTGTAACTTTTTCAATAAATGTGTTGCAAGGGTGAACCCCAGTTTTCCCTAAAAAATGGAAGGCTATCAAATCATGTGAGAAAAGATACTTTCTAGTGCAGTGACGATAATCTAAAATCATTGGACACCCTTAATGTAACATAACAGTTTTTTATGAAATACAAAAAATATGAACTTTTTAAAACTTTTCTCTAATGTGTGTGGTATGTAGTTGTTAGGTCAAACCTGAGTCAAGTTTTCTTCAACCTGTTTTCAAAATCATGACTTCAATATTGTTTATTATACAACAAGCCAACGTATCCTCTTCTTCCTTCTTTAGGAAATGGCCCATTGATTGTATAGAGTTTTGCCTGATCTATGTCGTCCGAACGGGTCCACACGAGACGTCTACAAAACAAAAGTAAAACAAGCAAGATGACTTGGTATAACGAGCTATTACAACGGAATTACCAATTCACCGTCATGTTACGCCATTTTTTTATTTAGATAATGAAACATTTTCTTTTCCGGTCAAAAATATGAAAAAATTTTCTTTAGCTCTCTCGTCATCATTGCCATAATGCAGTAAAAATGATCATATTTTCCACCCTCACACCTTAGCCATGGGATTAGATTTATATGATCTTGATTAGGTTTGTATAGTTTACGGGAGTCTAGTTTATAGCATACGTATTTAGAAAACGATACTATGCAAACTAGCCTCTGTGCAAACTATACAAACTCTAATGCACCACATAAATCTAATCCGATGTCTAAGGTGTGGGAGTTATTTTAGCACTTAAACCCCCCACTCATCCTATCCTAAAGGGTGGAGTTTATTTTAGCATTTAAACCCTTCACACCTTAGCCATGAATTAGATTTATGTGGTCTTGATTAGAGTTTGCATAGTTTACGGGAGTCTAGTTTGCAACATGTTGTTCAGTATGTACACTGAATTAATGACAGCCTTCACCTCAACACATATGCTCCTTTGTAATACAGAATTTTTTTGAGAGCCATACAAGAATTCTATAGAAATCAGTTAATTTTCATACAAAACAAGAAAGAAGAACCTTGCATCCAAAAAATGGATATAGGTATTATAAACACCCCCCACAACACACACACAAAAAGAAAAAAATCCTTATTTCTAGAAAACAGTTTACTTCACATGTAAATATAAAGTCCAAATATATGTTCCCTCGACTCTCAAATTTCTGTTGCACGGATTATGATTTGGATCTGAAAACAATTTTAAAATTTCAAAGACAATTTATGATGAAATTTCATACCAGCTTGATAGTGTACTGCTAACATAAATTTTTTATATATGCTATTAATATTAAAATTTGTTCTCCCTTGCTTTGCTTCTTACTAGACATATTTTCTTGTTGTATCTGTTATTCCATCTTTAGTAAACCAATTCTTCTAACTTAAGTCAGGACAACATCCACCCATAACACAAAAGTCCTTAAACTGAAGTTAGAGTCGTCTCGTGTCCTCTCTTAAGCCACTGAGGTAAGAAAAAGAATGTGCAACCAAATCTAATCATAAAGAATTCTAAAAAATTCAATCATAAAAGAAATGTTCAAACTATTAGAAAATTAGAATGTTTGGGACCAGCACTGTCTATTCAAAATTGTTTCAGTTTATGAATTCTTAGTCAAACACGTGGCTCTTTGAAATCCAGATCATCGAAAATTTGGATCTATAAGGCTATCTCCAACAATGAAAACCCAATAACAACACCCATTCGTTTGTTTTGGTTGTACACAGTAAAAGGATAGGCAACCAAAATTAGCCGAACTCCAACAACCAACGCAAATCCTCCGCCTCTGCTTCACCTCATCCTCCGTGGCCACACGCTCTTCCTCCTCGCGACCGCCATGCGCACGCTCCACTCCCTGGCCCCACGCCGCTGCACTCCCCATCCGCCCCCTCGTGGTGCTTTCTCCACCGGATCCACCGGATCCCTTGTGTGCTCGCCTCGCCGCGCCGTTGTGCGCGCCGAGAATCCGTCGTCGGCCCACCTCGCGTTGGTCCTGGGCATCCAGCGTCAATGCGAGCTTGTGGTTGTGGACACTCTCCTCGCCGACGGTGCCCACCTCGCCGCCGTCGAGCGCCAAGCTCGCTGGGCACCACGTTGAACGGCTCCGCCCATGGGAGGTCACCGTCGCCGGAGACTAGGGGGAAGAAAGCGACAGGCAAGAGCGAAGGGAGCGGCGCCGGAGGGGATGGGGACGCTGCTGCGGTCCGCGAGCGTAGCGCGCGCCCGTCTGAACTCGGATGACGACGAGGAGGAGGAGGTGGCGCCGTTGGAGCGGGGCCTCGTGAGGTGAGCGAAGAGGGTGAAGACGGGAGGAGGCGGGCGCAGAGGCGGCGCCATTCTCGGTGCTCTCGCCGAACGGGGCCTCCAGTGCGGATGATCTCGTGGTGGTGCGTGATGGGGCCCTTCGCGGCGACGCAGATGGACGGATCGAAGACTCATATTTGGGTCCCGCTCAGCCCGAGGCAAACTGGCCGTCGGTTTGCCTTCTCTGCTGGATGACGTTTTGCCCACCTAAAGACACTGTGTATAGTGCAATTTTGGTTTGGGTCACCGTATCGGTCCGCTGTTGGAGTTAGTCTAGCTTGATAGATATATATGTATCCTAGAGCTTCTCAAAAATATGCCGTAAAAACACTTTTTACCTGCTTATTACGTACGAAGTTATAAATCCACCACAAGCAGACAAGTAATTACAGATTACACAGTGATGCCGGAATAGTTAGTTTTTTTCTCTCTTTTCTCGCTCCTCTGCCCGCCGTGCATAGAGATTAGTGAGGCTTGCCACGCGCTGAGCCAGCCCGCGCTTTCTCCCGCTCCCTGCCCGCGCGCGGCTGACCGAAGGCGCGCCGCCGTCCTGCGCCATGCTCCGCCATTCCTCCTCACGTTCAAGCCGCCTCCCACGCAGCAGCCGCGGGCATGGCGATGCGACCACATCCTCACACCGTCGGGCGGCGCGACGCATCCCATGTGGTGCGAGATCAAGCGCTGCCGTGGAAAGGCGCGCCAGTGCGGAAACAACCAGACTACGGGCATCTTCGCGCCGAAGCTCCGCTGATGGCGCAAATGGCTGAGCCGTGGCTCTTCCCGCCCGCACCGGTGTGGCTGCCTTGTTGCTAAGCTCGAAGGATGGGGGCGCCCCAAGAGCAAGCGGCGCAACAAGAAGTGAGTGATGATTGTACTGCTTGTTAGATTATTGTTGAGATTGTTTGTTTTTCAATCACATTCAAGTTGTAAAATGGCCTAGAATGCATCTTAATTTCTTTTCATTGCCTTGAAATATTTAGCTATTTTATTTATTGATGTTTGTGCTAATAAAGAGATAATATGTTTACCTATATGATTCATTTCTGGATGACTAAAGTACGAAGGGTACTGCAGAATACTTTCTGCTCTATGTGGAGGCTTACTATTTTGTTGGACATGGGTTGATCTTTTGAATAACCTTCTCTAACGAGTGCCTAGCTATTAACAATCCACTCGAAGTTGATCTTTCAAAAAAAAAAATCCACTAGAGGAGCATCATATAGAAAAATTTGCAGAAATTAAAAAAAAAAAATACAAATTAGTTAGACAATTCTTCATGCCTTGGAAGCCACAACCCATTTTTTTTTGAAAGGACAGAAAAAAGCTTTGCCGCAAGTTGTATTAGACGATGGAAAAAAAGGAGCTGTTGAAAAATTACAAAATAGGGCAGCAGAAGCTCAGCCACTGGTGAGCCTCTACCTAACACCGCACAACTGACAACTGAAACTAATACTTTGCCACAACTGAACAAGAAAAATAATAATTAACTATAAAATGATGCTGCATCGCAATCTCTGCAACAGTGTTTGATGAGTTAACTGACCATCACTAGGCTCAGTCTTTCTGATTTTGCTTTAGAATTTGCTTGAGAATAAAGAAATTTAGAGCCCACCTTAAATCTTTCATCAGACTTCATCTGAGTTGTGTATAGCAGGTTGTGCCCCATTACTGTTAAATTGCGTGACACTTTTCTGAGTTTCTCCAGCTGGTTTGAATAATGCTCACCTCTGGTCTTCTTAAATCAAATCAGCATCCCTGGCCAAAATTCCATTCATCTCTATTATCACCTTCACTTTATCAAAAGGTTTGAGTAAATGCCTCCTGGATGGCAACAATTTTCGCACAAATATCTTGCATTCCTGGTCTATCTTTTTTGGTGATTCCATGGAGCACATCAGACCAATTTCGACCAATGGTATGATATAGTTTTGCATCTGTAGATTACAAACAACTCCATCCTCCTCATTTTGCATTTGGGGGTCTAAAATCTCATTGATTTTATCAGGGAATGCTATATTCACATACTTGTGAAGGCTGAGGTCGTTGCCAAATAATTTGTCAGTTGGTCGCTTTGCTGTGCGCAATTCTAGTAGGAGCACCCCAAAACCATAAACATCACCACCTGTTGAGATTTTGCATCCCATCCCATACTCTGAAATAGACGCACACAACAGTGTACATAGAAAAGTTGAGAACCAAACAAAAATAATAATAAATCATCAGAGATAATAAGTTTATAGTCCTCCCAATTTAGGAGCCATACAGCATAGTGACTTACCAGGTGCGATATACCCAATCGTTCCTGAAGCACCAACCAAGTCTTCTGAGCTGCTACTAACAAGACTTGAAGAGAGAAACTTCGCTGATCCAAGGTCACCAAGGCGTGAGGTCATGTCATAGTCCAAAGAACATTGCTAGGCTTCAAATCACAGTGAATCAGTGGAGGTAGGTATCAATTGGTTGTGCAGATAGTCAAGAGCAGAAGCCACATCTGCGGCAATACTAATCCGTTGACCTAAACTTAACACCCTCCTTGGTCTACCCCTGATGTAGACTTGGGTGTATCCACATGTCTAGACTACCATTTGGCATGAACTCATATACTAGAGCTTTGAATTCATTGTTCTCAAAATCTACTGTTGAGCACAAGGTGATTGCTTGAATTAGATTGCGATGGCGGGTTTGCTTCAAGACTTCACACTCATTGAAAAAGCTATGAAGTGAACCTTTCTCATTAGATGAAATACCTTGATGGCAACAATGTCTGTATCAAATTCAAAGCGACCGATGTATACTGATGCCGTATGACTTGAGTTGATCTTGTTGACTGAAGAGAACCAATTTGTAGCTTTAAGAATGTCTCCGTATGACACCTTCTTCATTGTCTGTCTGAAGCTTTCAGGTGGTTGGGTTGTTTTCCTTCGTAACTGTGGCAACAAACACATAGAAATGATAACAAAGCAATAGTAGCCGGTGGGGCTACTATGAGCACCAGGCGTGCATTAAATTTTCTTTTGTTGTTGATGTGGTGGGGCAGATTGGCAATGCAAATATAGCAATTTGTTGACATAATCCCAAATTTACCGTCCAACATGATTGCACTTGAATTTGTGAAGATACCACTGGTTGGAATTGGTCCGACCAGTTTGTTGTATGACAGATCAAGATAATCAAAGGTCACGAAGTACTCGAAGAATTCTGGAATTTGACCCGATAAGTTGTTTCAGAGAGATCCATCTGCTGCATGGCCTTTAGTCCATTGAGAGATTGAGGAATAATCCCACTAAGCATATTGCTTTCCATCTGAAGGTATGACAAGAAAACACACTGTCCGAGTTCAGTTGGTATTTCACCAGATAATTTGTTGTTCGAAACATTCAATATGCCAAGATTGATCAGTTTTCCAATTTCTGATGGTATTGTTCCATTAAGGTTGTTGTTTGACAAGTCCAACCCCAAAGAAAGTGAAGAGATGCTCAGGATTTCACTTGGTATGGATCCATCGAGGTTATTGACAGATAAGTTTAGCACAGCCAACCTTTTGCACTGTCCTAGACTTGCCGGTATGTTTTCCAGACAATAAGTTATCATCCAGGTAAAGCTGGTTCAGTTGAGGGAGACTGCCAATTGTCGATGGCATTTCACCTGACAATCTATACGCTGACAGTGTCAGGACAACCAAGTTTCTTAAATTACCAATACTTGAGGGAATCCTTCCTGAAAGCATGTTTGTGGTCCATGGCAAGCAGAGTGAGATTCACAAGGTTGCCTATCACATCTGGTATATTTCCTGAAATTTGGTTGCCCCTAAAGTTAAGTCGTTCCAAATTTCTGGAAAGTTTGCCGACTGATTCTGGGAAGGTCTCCTTCCAGAGAATTCCCATCTAGTGATAAAATTAACAGTCGACTGCAATTTGTTAGAGAGGTCAGAAACGCCCAGTCTTCTGTTTGTAGCATGTTACTTTCAAGAATCAGTTGACTCAAGTCGCTCAAGGATCCTAGAGATGGAATCGAGCCATTAGTACATTACTTGAGAGATCAATTTCTTCGAGCTTTGACATGTTGGCCAGTGAAGCCGGAATTGTTCCACTGAATTTGTTGCCACTCATGATCAGTGACATTAGGTTCAGGGAAGTAAGTGGCCAGTGTTAGAAGCATCTGTCCATCAAGAAAATTGTATCTTAAGTTAAGATATCCCAGTGATGAGATATTGTATATCGCCACTGGGACATTCCCTGATAAACTGTTATCACTCAGATCTAGATTGTTCAAGTTTGGGATATGACCTAAGGCTTCTGGAATCAATCCTGTCAAGTTGTTATCTGCTAGCAGGATGGTAGTTAAGGATGAAACATTTCCCAAGGATTCTGGTATACTTCCAGAAAAAACATTTCCAGTGAGGCCAAGAAATTGCAGAGACGTTGGTTTTGGAAGGAAGGAATTGGTCCAGCAAAGAGATTCCATCGGAGGTCAACTGTGACAAGGTTTGTTGAATTATTGAATAGGGTACCTGGGATCTCCTCAGTTAGGAAATTCATCGAGAGGTTCGGACACGAAGTAACTGAGCTTTGGTTAAGGAATCAGGAATAGCTCCGCTGAGATTATTTCCTGCAAGATTAACAATTCGAAGAGAAGCTCCTGTGCCCAGTGACAGAGGGATGTTACCTGCAAACTTTGTTGCTTGCAAGCATCAGAGTCTGGAGTCTCTGGAAGTGCAGCTATCTCCTCTGGTATGCTTCCAGAAATAACATTGCCAGAAAGGTCCAGCCGCACCAGCGAAGTGAGGTTCGCCATGCAACCCTCGCAATAGCCTTCCTTGAGCTGCACAGACCTTGAGGTTTAGGACACCACCGGACAGGGACATGAGCTGCAGCTGACCCCTCCCAGCTGCAGAAGCTGAGCGAGTTGATGCGCCATGATCCAAGGACGCCAAGAGGATCGGCAGAGACGCCAGATTTGAAGCAGAGCAGGGCTTGGCGATCGACCTCTGACCTGTTGTTGCCGGGTTGTGCTGAGGAGAATGTTGCGTTGATTGACAGAAAAAGAAGATGCTGCACAGCAGGATATGTGTATGACGAGGAGATGGAGATTCAGAATAATCCATGTGACTCTGTCCTCAACTTCTGATCCTGTGCTTTTGATGTATGTGTTTAGTTTGCGTGCCTGAGTATAGAAGGTTTATTATGGAGCTCTGCTTGACTTTGACTATGTCGCGTCAACGGGTATTTTGCTTCGTGCACACAAGAGGTTGGAGGAATGAGACAGGGAGTGAGAAGTGGTCTAATTTGACCATTTTTTAAAAGAAATACATGAACTCTCACATCAGCATACTAGATTCAGTGGAATCACCATGAAATATATTTTGATACTCCTGAGGTTCAAACCCATAATTATTTTTAATTTTTAGAGCCAAAACATCTCCAAATCTGACAAAAAATATTTAAAAATTACAAAGATTTAAGATATCAAATAGGTTTACTATAAAATATAGTTACTAAAAGAATCGATGATATTTATTCTTTATCATATCAATTTTTGGTGAACTTAGATGTTTCGACTCTTAAAAAAATTAAAATGAATTATAGTTTAGAACGGGAGTGAGTACTACTTTTAATTAATGTTGTATATGAGTATGTTAATATAAATGTTTACTATAAACTTGATCAGAATTACAAACTTGAAACAACTTATAATTTAGAATGGATAAATAGTTCAAGTCACGTGACTATTATAGTTATCTTAGTTTTTTGAAAGATATTATAGTTATCTTAGTGGATAGGGTAATAAAGTAATCAGCCTACCGAGATCTCACGGCGCAACTGGCGCACTAGCATTGTGCCCCCTCTTATATAAAGGCTGTTCCGGCCTTGACAAGACTCACTTAACTTTTTATTCTTTTTTTTCTTTTTATTAGTATTCAGCTGATAGTCTAACATATTGTTGGGTGCAGAAACCACACAAATTCCCGTTTTTCCAGAGGGACCTCCATTTAAGCTTCAAAGAATCAAAAAAATGTCTTTAGTGTAGCCCATGAATACATGCAGCATGCATGTGTTTGGTCGTCTGTATATCAAAACATGTCTGTTCTACTTCGTGTGCAGACTAGAGCCCAGCTGCAAAAGTGGGTTAGTGGGTTTGCAAGCCGTGTCGTCATGATCGTCGGATGACAAAACCTCTAAGGAAGTGATTATCCAATTGGGTTGGTTCAGATGCAATGCACAAATCGCTCTCTGGTGACAAGAGACTTGAGTATGAGACGAGTTCAAGTTCTTGCAGGTTCAGCTCGGTTTACTGTCGCCGTTGGTCGCTGATTTGCCTTGTGTCCTACGTTGCGGAAAGAACGTCTTTGTTGCCTGAGGGTCGCTTTCCAGTGCTGCGTAATTGTATTCCTTTGTTGGTTGTTTCTGAGTTCACAGCTCGGTTATAGTCATGAATTGTTTTCATATCTTGGAAGAGGCAAACACAGTGGGTGGTGATGGCCGCCGGCTACGTGCTACTACCGCTGTTGGCACTTAAGCCTATTGATTGGACGGGGTGAAATGACCTTCAGCCAATTAAATTGGCAGGAATTTTTCCTCTGGCGATATTTATTTATTCCAGCCGATTCAGTTTGTTGGAATTCTTGTCACTGTTCGCATTTGATGAGTTGGCAGAGGCTCAGTTCATTTCTCGCTGGATAAAAATAGCAGGTTGAAATCTCGCATTGTCAAATCAGGACTGTGTTTTTTTTTTTTTTTTTTTTGAGCAAATGTCAAAC